>CAUYPK010041075.1:0-11295 GCA_963574355.1 Loris lydekkerianus
CGGCCCGGGGGGTGGCCCCGCGCACAGCAGTTGTTGGCAGCGCCCGCGCGGCCGCCCTCGAGCGTGAGGGGGGGTGGGGCCCCGGGGTTCTGGTGGGGGGGGGGGGGGGGGGGGGGGCGAGGCAAGGCCCAAAAGCCTCAACCATACACCCAAAATCACATGGCAGAGCAAAGGCCATGTCACTTTCTGATGTCACCCGCAAGCCCACGTACTTAAGGACAAGCCATCCCAAGGCAGGCAACACTCTGGGGTCATTGGTACCCAGCACCTCACGCAGCCCACGGGGGCTGTGAGGTTTATGTAGGATGTTTTCTCCCCCAAAGACAACGCACATGACCCAGGTCTATGTTCTAGTGTTTATTTTTCTTTGACAAGGAGCAAACTGCACTGGTAGGCCCATCTGTGGAACAGTGCATAGGGAAGGCCTCTCCTCTGCTCAAGGGAGGGGCTGACAACACAGGGAATTACCCCACTAATCTGTAGGTAACTTGTGACCAAGCTCCAGAGGCCTGCCTGTCCACTGGGCCCAAGCAACGGAGCCTGAGCACACTCTGGGGACGGGGTGCTGTCTGGCAGCCTGCACAAAGGGTGCAGCGACTTACCTCCAGCTACACAGCCCAGCTCAGAGGTGTGGCTGGTGTGGGTCAGACACAAGGGCACTGCCACTGACCACATCTGCCACAAGGACATAGAAGGGCCAGCATAGCAGGTGCTGATTACTCTGATACTGTCCCACTCTGGCCCAAGTCCAATATGCTGGATGGAACGTGAGGCACACAGATTACACAGGTTTCACAGCATGGGGCCACCAGGACTTTGGGTCGGACAGACCCTGCTGCCTCTGGGACCTGCACAGCAGGAGCTGACAGCCTGCGGGGGCAGGAGCTCACATATGTGGCCACTTACTCTCATGCCCCTCACGGCTGGAGGCTGTGAGCCACACAGCATGTCGGGCAGCAGGAAGCATGGCTCTGCCAAACCATGGAGCCGACCTGGCTTCCCACTCCCTTAGCACCATCAGGGGCTGGTGCAGCTGTGTGTTTAGGACAAACCGGCTCCGCCTCTGTCTGCACCAACCTCACAGCACTGGCCTTGGCTCCTGGGGCCTCTTGAGCTTGCTTCGTTCTCCTCTGTCTTGAGGTGCTAGGGGGCCTGGGTGCTGAGGACAGGATGATGGGCAAGCACTGTACACAGGCGGACAGTTGCTCAGTGTGGTCAGGGGCTGCTACCTTGCACCCAGCCTCTTGCTTCCTGGCCAGAAGCTTCCTTTCTCCACCCCACTGTGGCCCTCGGGGTCCTGCGCTGACAGGGAGCAGACAGCATACTTTCTGGAGCCTTATTCCACCATCCCATATTTCACCTTCCAGGTCCCTCAGGCACAGCCGGGGACAGCACGTTTGTTTAGAACCAAAATGAATAATGTGCGCACCCGCACCCCCCCCCCCAAATCCAGAGCCACCCAGAGTACTCTTCCCACCACACTACAGGTCTAAAATCTCAACAATAAGAACGTTTCACACATTCCCTTAAGAACACTGGTCCTGAGATAAGGAGGACAGAATTGAACCTAGCCGAAACGTGATTTCACCAACAGAATCATTAAAAACACAAACATTTTTTCAATTCTAGGTTAAAATCCTGCCCAGAAAAGCAGGTGAAGCGGCCAACCCATGTGAACTACTGTGCTCTTCCTCCCAGAGGCCCGAGAACATCACAGCACACTGCCCTGTATGGCCACTCGGGCTCAACCAAGGGCGCTGAGTCACCCACCAGGACAGCCAAATAGCTGAGGGTTAGCCCCATGACAAATACCACAATGCTGCCACTCTCAGAAAATCAGAGATTAGCAACAGAGCAGTGGTATTTCAATAAAATGTCAACAAAATTTCCATTTTCGTTCAAACTTCTAACCTCCCTTTAATTTGTAGATTTAACCACAGAGCTGTCTTCACACTCCTCCTGACCCAGCCAGCGCAGTGCAGACTGAGCTTTCCTTCCTGAGCAGCAGGTGCGTGTTCCTGTCTAGCCCATGAGGGATGGGCCTGGAAGGGCAGGGCCGGGAGGTTCCTTGTGCTGAGGTATTCAGACAAGGGATGCGTATTTGCAGTATGGTAACGAACACAAACAGTCTGGAGATGAAGAAAAACGCACAAACACATGAGTCTGTTCTTCTGTCCTTGTTGATTAAAACTGCTCTGACAGCAATTCACATAACCTCTGGGAAACGGTTTCTTTGCTTGTCCGCAGGGTGAGTCGGTACATCTGAAAGAGAGTACAGCAGGTCAAAGGGCAGTCTAGGTTCTCCCTGCACAGCCCCTCCCCGGAGGGACAAGGCTGCGCAGACGCCTGAGCACCACACCTTCTGTCAGCACAGAAACAGGGAAGTCTGATGACAGCAAGCGTAGGCAGCACCCTCCCCGGCTAACCACGCACCTTCCCTATGAGCAGGTGTTACCCAGTGGCATGAAAACACCAGTGCACCAGGAGAACTGGACACACGCCGGCACCTCCATGAGAAGGAGCAGCGCTCAGTGACAGGGCAGTAGCTGGCATGGGCAGCAGCACCAGGGGTGTCAACAGCATGAGGCTGGCAAAAGCCGTGAGCCACAGCCACAAGCAAGACACAGCCCAGGCCTACCCCATGCTGGGACCAGCCCAGTAGTCCCCACAGCAGAGGCTGGAACACGAGGGAGCTTTCGGGGGTGGAAAGGCCATGTGGTTGATGGGCAGTGGCAGAGGAGCACATGCATCCATCAGGACTCAGGGAACATGCTGAAGCCCCACGCACCTTGCTGCATGTAAATCATACAGAAAAGAGACACAAGCCTGACCTGGGCTTGTAGGTTGGGCTCCAAGCGCAGCAAGCATCCGATCTGGGTGGTTTTGGTGTGTATGATGCCAGCTCCCACAAAATTGGCAGGGTTAGGGTCAACTTCTTCAAGAAGTGCAGAACCAAAACCAATAATCTGTCCAAAAGAAGCAGGAGAACCGAGATACCATGCCGGGTCACAGGCCTCACACCCACCCTGAGAGCAGCCTGTCAGCAGCACTTACCTTCGCTTTGGTGATCTCTGTGTCCATTGGGTGCTTTGCCTTGAAGATGTTCTGCACTTCCTGCTGTGGACTGTGAGCAACGGCCACAGAGCTAAGTGCGCCAGGCCAGAGACCAAAGCACCTCCAAGACTGGGAGCTGCCAGTCTCAGGCCTACCCTCCTGCCCTGCCCTGCTGCCCCATCCAGTTCCCTCAGGCCCCACCCTCTTACTTGCTCAGCTGCTTCCACCGCTGGAAGAAATCCTGAGATGCCATCTCTGTGGGCTGGAAAAACTTGTTGAGGGTGATGGGCAGCTGGACAGACACATTTTGGAAGGTGCCCCCATACCTGTGAGCAGTAGCATATTGGAAAGGGGAAAGGGCACATTCTCAGGTACCAAGAAAAGGGCACTGGTGGCGGTACCCATAGCTCAGTCAGTAGGGCACCAGTCGCATACACTGGTGCTGGCGGGTTCAAATCCAGCCCAGGCCAGCTGAAACAATGACAACTGCAAGTGAAAAAAAATTAGCCAGGCTTCATGGCAGGCGCCTGTAGTCCCAGCTACTTGGGAGGCTGAGGCAAGAGAATCACTTAACCCCAAGAGTTTGAGGTTGCTGTGAGCTGTGATGCCACAGCACTTTACCCAGGGTGACAGCTTGAGACTCTGTCTCAAAAAAAAAAGGCCACTGGTGAAAGGTATCCCCACCCACCAAGGGCCACCCAGGGAGGCCCAGCCCCATGCCACATAGCCCAAGGCCCTGGGCACCCATCCTGGGTGGCCAGCGCCTTCCCCAGCACTGCTGTACTTTCTGTCAATTCATCTTTTCCTAAAACTCCAAGTCTCTGTAAATTGTGAGGGTTGGGTTTTTTTCCCATGAAAAGCACATCTGTCCAGCTAAGAAAACAGCACTTGTCTACAGAATGGAAAAAATTTTCCCAAATTTTGCAAAATATGGAATCTTAAGTTCTCTATACTCTGAACGTTTGAAAATGTGTTCTTCTAAACATTTCTAACCCTGCAGACATCCAACGGGGGACACTGCATTGCACTCACTGAAAAGTGAGAGTGATTAAATAGTTTCAACACAAACACATCCACAGACCAGGGTCTACAGCAGCACTTCTTATGAAAGGGTTGTGGCATTAGGAAGGTTGGAGAACCATGGTCTAGAACAGGCGTCCTCAAACTTTTTAAACAGGGGGCAAGTTCACTGTCCCTCAGACTGTTGGAGGTGGGGCTATAGTTAAAAAAAAAAAAAAAAAAACTATGAACAAATTCCCATGCACACTGCACATATCTTATTTTGAAGTAAAAAATCAAAACGGAAACAAATACAATCAACACCACCGCATGTGGCCCGCAGGCCATAGTTTGAGAACCCCTGGTCTAGAAGAAAGCAGCCGCCCACCACCCTGCAGCTGTCTGCCACCCAAGGGGTGGGCCCTCTGCTTCTCAGCAGGACAGGTCCCACCAGGAGCCTTGCCATAAGGCAGCAACCAAAGCCCCACCATGGGAACCACCATCCTGCCACCCAGAGTCCTCTCCCTACTTCCGGTGATCCAGAAAGCCATGGGGCCACAGTGGCTGATACTGCATAGCATGTGCTCCGGAGGGACACTGAGACTCAGAGTGGGTGCCCACACACTCCACAGTGGTGCTTACCTGAACTGAATGTTGAGGACCGGAGCCTCTGTGAACTCGGACACGCATTCAATGTTGACCACCTGCTGCACCTGGGCACCCCCGTCCACAGTTGGGTCCACAGGCTTGGTCTGCAGGTTCAGACGTGTGCGCATTAAGGGGTATAAGTTAATTCTGGAAACACAGGGCCGGGGCCAAGCCAGCCAGTGCAGAGAACAGCTGCAGGTGCCAGGCCCAGTACCAGTACCAGTCACAGGGCAGTGGCTGCACAAGAGAGGACAAGCCACAAGTGCCACCCAGCCCTGAGGCATCCCACTCACCCAGACAATCCACAAAACACTATTTGCATGTCATTATTGCCAAAATGACCTTTCAGTTAGGGCTCAGCGCCTGTAGTTCAGTGGTTAGGGCGCTGGCCACCACATACATCAAGGCTGGCGGGTTTGAGCCCAGCCTAGGTCTGCTAAACAACAATGACAACTGCAACCAAAAATTAGCTGGGCATTGTGACAGGTGCCTGCAGTCCCAGCTACTTGGGAGGTTGAGGCAAGAGAATCACTTAAGCCCAAGAGTTTGAGGTTGCTGTGAGCTGTGACGCCATGGCACTCTACCAAGGGTGACATCGTGAGACTATCTCAAAAAAAAAAAAAAAAAAGTCACTTAGATTATATATTGGCATTGGCTATTTCACATCTTTGTTTTCACTTTACAAACCTTATGTGTAGATTTTGCTGCTGCTAGCAGAAGCTAGCACTCAGGATTACAATAAGATGATGCCAAGGGAAAAGAGGCTTCCAAGCAGTATGTGAACCAGAAAATAATCTGCCCTATTCTGACCATGGCTACTGTTATACTGGCAAACAAAGGGCTTGTCTACAGCCCCACAACCACCAGGCTGGACCCAGGAGTCTGACAAAGAACAGCGGCATTCGGCTGCTCGGTCCCGTGGGACCCAGTGGATGCCAAGGGGAGACGACTAAAAGGGGGCTCTGCAGAGTGAGAGCTGCCGCTCCTGACCATGGACAGAGCATTCAATACAGCTGATGCCACATAGGTGTGTTTTTAATGGTGGTTTTGAAATGCTTAGCTTTAACAGTCTGCATTTAAACCCGTCACCTTAAAATGAGTGTAGACTGGCCCACAGTGAGATGACGACTGCTTCAAACCCATCTCATCTCTGACCTTAAGTCCCAAGGGAATCTATTACCTTCACTGGCCAGGCTGGTTTCCACGCTAACTTTATCTGGTGGACCTACCCACAAAGCAAGTGCTATCTGGACAACAAAACTGATCAGCTTTCCCACCTTCTAGCTAGTAAAGTTCTAACAACACTTCTAATATTTACTAGGTAACAAATCTATCATCTGAACAAAGAGCAAACACAAGCTCCTCCCAGGTGTGGGACAGGCTATACCCTGGACAGTGTCACCATATGCTCTACGTCCAGTGGCAGCCCCATTGTGAGACTCCAAAAGGACTTAAAGAAAAAGCCACAGGAGAACAAAACAAACTGACAAGGAAAGTGACTTGAACTAGCCAACTAAAGGGGCCTGGGCGTGCAGGTACTTCATTTGGGTCACCCAAAGTTGACGTGCAATGGGTTGATCACTATAGGGTATAGAAGTATCTTGCTATTACATTTTGACCAAAAAACAATCAAACCTCCTCAAAAGACTCCTCTAAACCCCAAATTACTATCTTTGGGGTTGGGCCCAAGGATATGAGACTGAAGGTCATCTGGACAGATCAGCGTTGGAGTGAAATTTAAGAACTGCGTGGAGGTCTTGTTACCATAAAATATAAACATCCGACCTAGAAAGAAACAAAAAGCATTTATTTCATACTTCTGAATAATTTAATTTACCCTAAATAATAGTATCTTTTGGTGAAAAACCAAAGAGCCCCTGCAAGCCTTGCTGAATGCAAGTTAATCTATGATTGTTGTTAAAATGAAGAAATCAATTTTTTGTAGTTCTGCAAAGCTGGGAACAGGGCCTGCCCTCAGTACCTCCTCCTGCGGCTTCCTCCCCTACCTCCATGAGGTGGGTGGGGCCGCAGCATCCACAGGGAAGAGCCAACAGGCGGGAGGCTGAGCAACATCTGGGCAGGCCCTCCATGACCACAGCACACAACACCCCCACCCGCTCTGCTGCCTCCACCCAGGGAGGCCTGACTCTGGGACAGCCCTTCCACACCCCGGGCTGAGCCCCATGGCAGCCACACCACCAGCTCTACGTGAGTTCACCTTCAGGATGTACCACCCACCAGGTTCACAATAAAAATTTTCAAAAGATTCTTTCATACCCTTTGAATTTGGGAGGCAAATGTTCTATAAAGGACAGGATTGTTATTATTCTCCTCACAATTTGAAAAAAGAAATAACATGGCCCCAGTTCAAAAAAACTGACTCACATCAGGAATAAAATAATATTCTGAGAATTACTCTGCTAGTCCACATGACATTCCTAGAAGATCCCCGGAGGGAAGTTATACAGTTTCTCTTCTGTTTTTATATACTTGCTTATTTTTCGCAGGTGAGAAAAGGGGGTCAAGGAGGGTACTCTGAGGGGCAACAGGGGCCAAGACCAGAGGGGCCAGTGAGACAGCAGCCCTAAGGGTTCAGGGGGCATTATTATTATTTTACTCAAAAGGTTTTTTTCTTTTCTTTTTTTAAATTGTAGCAAAATACAACCTAAAATTTACCATTTTGACCTTTAAGCACACAGCTCGGCAGAATTAAGCACACTCACATTTTGCGACTATCACCACCTCCGTCTCCAGAGCTTTCTCTTCTTCCCAAACTGAAGCTCTGTCCCTGTCTAACACTAGCTCCCCTCCCCTCCAGCCCTGGGCACTGGGGACCTCACTGTGGATAATCAGCGTCCCTCTGTGCCTGGCTTCCTCCATTCACACAATGTCCTTCAGGTTCACCATGTGGTAAGCATGGTCAGGATCTCCTGCCCCTGTTGTGAGGAGGGGGGTCTTATTCTGTCACTCAGGCTGGTCTCAAACTGCTGGTCTCAGGCAATCCTCACCCCTCGGCCTCCCAAAGTGCTGGGATTTATAGACATGAGCCACTGTGCCTGGCCAGTATGTCCTTCCTTTTTTTTTTTTGGTAGAGACAGTCTTAGTTTATCGCTCTCGGTAGAGTGCTGTGGCGTCATACAGCTCACAGCAACCTCTAACTCCTGGGCTTAAGCGGTTCTCTTGCCTCAGCCTCCCAAGTAGCTAGGACTACAGGTGCCCACCACAATACCCAGCTATTTTTTGTTGTTGTTGCAATTTGGCCGGGGCCAGCTTTAAATCGGCCACCCTCAGTATATGGGGCCAGTGCCCTACCCAGTGAGCCACAGGCACCGCCTATCCTTCCTTTTTAAGCCTGAATAATAATAGTTCACTGCAGGGCCTGTCCATGCTTTACTGTCCACACATCTGTCCATGGACCTGGGCTGCCTCCATCCCTGGCTGCAACGAACATGGGCATGCAGAAACCTAAGACCTGCTTTCAGTTCTTTTGTGGAGATACCCAGAAGTGGGACTGTGGATCAGACGGTGGTTCTATTTTTAATTTCCTGAGGAGGTGCCACACTGTTCCCACCATACTGCTCCATCACACACCCACACAGAGCACAGCCTGACTTCCCCACATCCCTGCCTCTGCCATCCTAACGGGCATGAGGTGGTATTTCATATGGTTTTGATGTTGCATTTATCTGATGACTAATGACTTTGAGCATCTTTTCATGGGTTTGTTGACCATTTTGAAGAAGTATCTTTTCAAATCCTTTGCCCATTTTTAACTGGTTCATTTTCTTATTGTTGATATGTATGAGTTCTTTATATATTCCAGATACTAATCCCTTATAAGGTCTGCAAATATTTTTTCATAATTTCCCACAATTCCTGAGAGAAGTTTTTTTTTTTTGGGGGGGGGAACAGAGTCTCACTACATTGCCCTTGATAGAGGGCCATGGCATCATAGCTCACAGCAACCTTGAACTCTTGGGTTTAAGCGATTCTCTTACCTCTGCCTCCCAAGTAGCTGGGACTACAGGTGCCCGCCACACGCCTGTTTTTTTGTTATAGTTATAATTGTTGTTTAGCAGGCCCGGGCCAGTTTCAAACCCGCCACCCTCGGTGTATGTGGCCAGCGCCCTAAACACTGGGCAATGGGCGCCAAGCCCCTGAGAGAAGTTTTCATTAGGTAATTAAAATACATACCTAAATTCTGCCGAAATTCAGACTTAAGTCCAATTTGAAGCAGCTGGTTTTCAAACAATACACCATTATTTTTACAAACAAACCTAGGGAAAAGGGATAGTACAAGCATCACTCACAACAGCCCACTGCAAATACCAGGGTTTGTTTTAGAAAAGCCTCTACGGGATGTGAGGGATAAAAAAGTAGAAAATCATCCCAAAGACTGTCACAGTGAGCAGTCACCCCAGCCCCAGGTCCACTGCTTTTCCTAAGAGGTTAATGGCCTCTCTCAGACTCACACGGGATGGAGGCATGACATGCACACACTTTCTGTATGGACCAGGCACCAGGCTCCCAGCCAAGGAGGCATCTCGGCATCAGATGCTGGGTCCCCACAGCTGATGCACCCCATGCTTGGGCAAGCAGCCTGCCCCTGCTGGGCGCTGGGCACTGGGCAGCTCCCACTGCCCTTGGCCTAGGCTCTTCAGTGCATAGTTCTGCTCTACACTGCACAGGGAGCCCCAGGAGCTTTGCTCACTACAAGGTATTCATCTACCCCACACGGAATTAAGAAAAAGTAAAATATTTGTTAGTTTTCTCTTACAATTTATCTCAGATGAGCTTAAAGTTTTCTGACCTCCTCCACCATGAACTACAACTGTACAGTGAACGGCTCCAGGAGAGAGGGGGAGGTGGGCCAGGTGGCCTGCGCCCTCCTGCACACACCCTGGGCAGTGGCTCCCAGTGAGCACAAGGGAGACAGCACAGTGCAGAAATGAGGTGCTACTGGCTAGGACCAAGGTGTGGCTTGGGGGGCCTCAGGGGAGCAGGCAGGGAGCAAGCAGAGTGCAGAGGGCACAAGCGCTGGCCCCTGCCACGCATGAGGAACAGAGGTTGCGGGCAGCAGCCCACACCTGAAAAGCACTAGGCCCGCTCACCCTGACTCTGTTGTCCTGAGGCTGCTGCCACTGCCCACCTCACAGGGCTCGGTGTTGCTGCCACGCACAGTGGTCCATTGGCACCTTGAGGAAGTCCTCAGGAAGACGACAGGAAAAGTGGCAACAGCACAGGGCTAAAGGGGCACACCCACCCCGTGCCCTGCTCCCCCTAAGACCAGCAAGACCAGTGCCCTCCCAAGCCCCACAGGTTCTCCTCCCGGCCCCTCCCATGCACAGAGCAGATGCCCACACACATCTAAAGGATGTGCTGGCACATCTCCCCCAGTGGATGACTGCCCCATAACAGGAGAAGTGCTGGGCAGGGGAGCTGGTGGGAAAGGCCCACGCTCTCACTGCACCTCAGGCTGGGTTGCCCCACCACAGCCAACATGGACTCCACACCGGGTCCAGTTTACACACCTGGTCTGTACTAAACCATTCTAGACTGAAATCTGTTCTCTGACCACCCCCTGCATGAGCAGAGAAGCCCTTGCAGTCAGTGACTTTGGTTGGTTGTTCTTTAAAGGCTCGTCTCAACTACAGCTCAACCCCGAAGAATTCGAGGGATGAATAAAAGTCACACAGAAGGCCTGTGAGAGACGGCCTCCCCACACTGCTACTGCATCAGCTGTGCTTGGCTAGAAGCATCCATACCCCCACCCTGAACAAGTGCATGTCACTTGCACATGTGATGATCCCTGTAGCAGATCAAGACCAGGATGGCCACACTTAAGCACATGCTGGACTATGGGAAACCTGAGTCCAGCCTCCTAGAAGACAGGGCAGCTGTGACCTCCGACACAGCCTCAGAAGGGCTGGAACAGGCACTGGAGGTTGTGTCCCACATGGGAGGGCCTCCAGGGTGCCATGGGTAGCCACTACTTATCCCGAGCATGACACTGAGCAGCAGCCACTGCCTGGGCCTTGGAAACTGGGTTCTATGCAGTGCCCTTAAATCTCAAACACAGCAGTTCTAACAAGAGTAAAACACTTGTTTTCAGCCAGAGGCAGTCTGTACCAAGAATTAACGGGCAAAATAATTACAATGAAGCTGGAACAAATTAAAAACATAGGAATTAGAGAGCTGCACCGGGATCGGCACCCTCCCACCTCCAGAAGAGCTGCTCGGGGACCGTGATCAGCACACTCCCGGACCTCCGGAAGAGCTGCGCCAGGACCTGCTACCCCGCCCACTGGGCCTCCCCACGCCCTGACCAGGAACTCCGGGAGTGGCACAAACCCAGGTCCTCCCTCCTGCACCCTCCCTGCCTCCACACCGCCCGCTGGTCTGGCCAGGGACTCTGGTAGCTGCGTGCCCTTCGAAGCCCTCCCTGCCTCTGCGCGGAGCCCTTCTCCTGGCCAGAGACAAAGCAAACATCACCTTGATCCCTAAACCAGGGAAAGACCCAACGAGAAAAGAAAATTATAGACCAATATCACTAATGAATATTGATGCAAAAATACTCAATAAGATCCTAACAAA
>CAUYPK010041076.1:0-27983 GCA_963574355.1 Loris lydekkerianus
TTATTATTAATTTTTTTTTTTTGAGACAGAGCCTCAAACTGTTGCCCTGGGTAGAGTGCTGTGGCATCACAGCTCACAGCAACCTCCAACTCCTGGGCTCAAGCGATTCTCCTGCCTCTGCCTCCCAAGTAGCTGGGACTAACAGGTGCTCGCCACAATGCCCAGCTATGTTTTGGTTGCAGTCTGACTATTTTTTTGGTTGCAGCCATCGTTGTTTGGCGGACCTGGGCCAAACAACAATTCGAACCCGCGAGCTCTGATGTATGTGGCTGGCACCTTAGCCGCTTGAGCCACAGGTGCTGAGCCCATGGTTGTTTTTTCTACCCCTGAGAGTTCCCTTAGTCGCGTGTTCTGTGGGCCCCCATAGTCTTCCTGCTGATTCCTATGTGCTCAGGAGTAGAGACCAGAGAAGGCTCGAGTGGAATGGTATGGCTTTCTCTACAGATTGGGCATTCCCAGCCCAGGTCCCGAGATTGATCGGTGGAAGGCAGGTATTCATTTCAAGGGAAGGCAGCTGCCTTCCCGTTGCCTCCTATCATGCCACCATGGTCCTAAACTTTACCACTGTCTCTCTAGCTGTCTGCCCTCCAGCAAATTACTTCACTTCTCTGCATCTACAACTTGGAGCTAATTAAGTGCCTGTCTCATAAGTTTAATGTTAAATGAGTTTATATTTGAAAAGTGCTCACCTTAGAAGAATGGTTAGCACATGTTACAAGATTAATTGGCCATTACCTATGTTGCTGTCGTAATGGTGTTAGGTAATGGTGTTACCTGTAATGCCATCGTTAAGGTCCTTGTGTTCAACAGATCGAGGGCTGCTCATTTTCTAGAATGAGCAGTTTGGCATTTTGGTAGCCAGTTTAGTTTCTGGATACAGGAGTCCTGAAGTTTCCTAATTGAACTGAAGGATCAGAAGGGAATGTAAACTCATGAGTTTGCACCAGTCATATAAGACAGCTGGCCTTTGTGCAAAGGCCTGGAGCATATATTCACCCTTGGCCTTCCTGTCAGCTGCAGCTGGCACCTATGCCCTCCAAAGAGTCAACAGCGCTGCCTTCTGTTTCTGTGGCTCTCCTGGTTTATCTTGAGAAGCTTTTAACATTTTTATGATTGTCTAACATTTTGCTTTAACCTACTTTGAGACTTATTTTCATATTTGACCTAAACACGATCTGATCTGTATGCACTCTGTTTTGTTGCCTGGAAGAAGAAGAGATAGGTTTCTATTTTAAGTTTAGTATTTAATGTTTTGTTTCAAAATAAATTTACATTAAGCTGATATCCATAAACTAAAGATACACATGTGTTTTATCTACGTGGTATATGTCCACAGACACAACTAGTCTTCAGTAAGGCATTTAAATCTTGCTATTACATCCTTTTCTGTCATGAAGATTAGTATGACTCTCTGTACACAGCTCTGAATAAATGAATGGATCAGCATGTAGCCTTGAGGAGTCCAATGCAATTTTCATCATGATAAATTGCATAATAAGCAAGAAAATGTTTGCTTATTAATCTCTAACAAGATTTAGATTGAAAATGGCCTGTTACATCCATGACACACTCGGTACAGGCTGCAGAGGCCTAAGGTGGGGGAGTGGCGCAGCGATGTGTGCAGGGGGTCAAGTGTGCATCTTACCCTCACTGCCCTGCTGGGGTGCCCCTTTTGTGCCTGATTTACTGTGCACACAGTCGCGGTGCTCCACTGCCTTACCCTGTCTGTGCTGTTAAGCTTGCTTTATGAAGAAGCTTTTATGTTAGGCTCATGCTTTTCTCAAAATTTCAGTTCACGTTTATTGGAAAAGGGAATGCTTAGGCAGTGGTTCCTACTTCATTTCCATTCTTGCGAGGTTATGAGGACAGGGGTTTGGTGGAGGGACAACTAGCTAAGACGCCCCTCCTGGCTCTGGAGATCACACATCACAGCAGAATCCCTTGCTGCCTCTCTCCTGGCTGTCCGAGCTGTCTCCTCAAAGGTCTCCTAAAACACATATATGCCTCAAGATTAATAGTGTGTTTCTCCAGAATTGGTTACACCTTGATTTTAGAAAGATGACTTGCAATTTTACATCTTTGAAATCAAAATACCGTTTCCCAGCATTTTCAGATATTTTACCAAATCTTAAATCATATTTATTCAGCAGGTATTTATTGAGTAACTGTTATGTGAAAGAAGCAACGTGGGGTATTATCCATAATGACAAAGTCCAACCAAACCAAGATCCTGTTTGCAGGGCACTGCAGTCTTGTAGGAAAAATAAGATGTGCAGGAAGCTAACCATGACACGAGTAAGCAGGGTATAAAAGGCTTGGTGTTCAGGGTATCCTCCCAGTGAGATGAACAACACTGGGTAGCCCAGGGAAAGAAGAGTTTCAGTTGATTCTTTCTTTGGAACAAAAGAACAGAGGCAGGACAGGGCAGCATGCCCAAAACAGGTTGACTAGTCCCTTAAAAGATATGCTGAATGAAAGTAAATACTAGTTTTAATTAATTTTATTAATTGCTTACAGAATTTACACTGGGATTATCCCATCTAAAACTTCAACATATCTTTCCCAGTTACCTCTGGGGAATAGAATTAGGGACAGAAAAAAGATTGGTGTACCTTTTATTTCACAACAGTCTTGTTATGCTGTACTTTTTCTTTGCTTTTAGAAACCACATACTTTGTAGAATGCAGGGGACGCGGAGGTGTGGGCTGCTGTCCTCCTATTCAGTGCTTGCTATCCATGTGTGTCTGTGCTACACATATCACAAATGTCCTCATCTTGTTACAGAGAAAGCTCAAGAAATAAGCATTAGGCAAAAAGCAAACCTCAGTAGAATAAAAGCTATCATTTGAGTTGGTATATTAGGATAATTAAAAAAGTAAATCACCATTTACATAATAAAAAAGAAGAAATAGGCATTAGCATTCTCATTTTGCCCATGAGAAAAAGTGAATATGAGAGAAACACTGTCTCTTGTCCATGGTAACAGCAGAAAAAAAAATAGGCTTGAAATCCAGGTCTAGCTGACTCTAACAGAGGCCCTAATGCTGCTATTTTGCCTTCAAAATCTTAACACCCCCAGAATTAAAACCACATATTAAAAGGGCATAAATTGAGCAACTCAGAATTTTCAGTGTACTCTCAGATCTTTAAAATACTTAATAAATCATTTCGTTGACGATAGTGTACCTTATATAATTTAAAAGCTTTATTACACATCAGCAAATTCCTTGAGGACTTATGCTGTGCATTATAGGTTTTTTTATTTATTCATAACACCTGGCAAGTGATTTGCATGCAAGAAATGTTTAATTAAGTCATGGGATTTTAGAGATGAAACTCTCGTCAACAGCATCTGATCCAGTGCCCTCAATATGCTATTAAGTAAAAATAAGCTGTGGAGAGATTAAACCACCAGTCTAAATTCATAGGAACACTCTTAAGAGCTGAGACGATCAGGTTTTCTGATTTCTATTTTGCTGCTCTTGTGCCATATGATTTTAAGGTAAATTATCCACAAGTGAAATCTTAGATGAGGCAAGTTTTAAATGAATAAGGATGGGCTGCTCATTCAGAATCAACTGTTGAATAGAAAATTGAGGCTGAACTTAATCGAAATTACAGACTGAACCATCCCTGGCTAATTGTAAGAGCAACAGGAACACCCATGAAGCACTCTCCTGGGGAGATTTAAAAAAATTAACACGACAACTGGAAACATGTAATATTATCTTTTTTATAATTTCATAACTGTGTTAGATCAGCATAGTCATGTACATATTGATTTTTGAAATGTTCAAAACAGTAGAAAATCCCACTATATTAATTTTAAGGAGCAGAAACATCCTTGTGCTCTTGGAAAGCTACACTCATATCTATCTTTGTGGTGGTCTGTGCCTTGGATTCCGTTTGCTTAGTTCGTGTTGCAGAGGCTTTACTCTGACGGAGGCAACTCCACCAGAGCTCAAGGACAAGCGTGAACTACAGAGCGCCTCCTGCTGTTCTAGGATAGTCACAGCCTTCCAGATTTTAAAAGAGAAACGTGAGGTCACGGGAAACCACACATGCTTTCATAATATACAACAAGCCATACGTTAGATTCATTTTGACCTATATAAAGTTGGGGGGGGGGATTAACATTTTCTCTCAAATCTGAACCACATTTCTTAAATTTGGGGTTGGGGAGTAAAGAAAGAAGCACATTAAGATACTTTAGGATTCTACATTAAACTATTTTATATGTATTATTCTATATATTTATATTTATATATTTAAACTTTTATATATATTATTCTATATATTTATATATTTTATTCTATATTTAAACTGTTTTCCCTATTACCATGAAATTTAGTTTTGATGGAAAATTCACAATCTAAGGAATTTACTTACTAATTTTATTGATAAATCCTATTAGCATAGGATTTTTATTCATAGCAAATGTGTGCAGCATGTAGGAAATGGGTCTAAAAGATATACAAGTGGAGGAGGAATTGCTACTTTTGAGTTTAGGAAATTAGTGCCACCTACGAGTTCTGAAATTCAGGTACAACATGACAGAATGGAAGATTCCTATTAAATCTAGAATAGATATTAACACACTTGCTTAACCAGGAAGGGGGAAATTGGAAATCCCAGGTGTTATATAATTAAGTGTGCATTATGAAAATAATTTTAGTCATCTTTGTTTATGAAAGTCATTGTTTTCAATACCCCATTAATATTGACCAAGATTTGAGGCTATTTGATGAAATTTTAAGTATTTTCCCTCTGAATATTTCTTTACAGTATTCCTTAATTTGGCAAGTGATGAAATTTGACAGTTTTAGATGGTGACATTTAACTGAAATGTTCTTACATGTAACTTTTAAAATGCTTTCACTGCAATGAAGGAAGCCTTAAAACAGGATTAATGAGCAGTCATGTAAGGGTGAGCTCAGCCTGAGTGAAGTAGTTTTCTATTCATATTTTTTATTTATATCTGTCATCTCTAGTATTTCATATTGGGTGTGTGTACTGAAAAGCTGAGTGAAATAGTCTGTCATGTCCTATTTTTTTTTAGAATAAAGACTATAACCAAAGACCCAATCTGTAAGTCAGTATTACAAATTATCGGCATAACAGCCAGATAAGCAAGATCAGATAAAAAGAGTTCTTTGTTTACATACAGGTTCCAAAATCAGGTAGACACCCCTTTAATTTCAAACCTCTGATAGAATGATCCTTCTTTATTCAGGTAATCTCACATTAAAATATATCACACACATGGCGCACCCTTAACTTTAAAGATAGCTACATTTAGAATTGGACTTTGTCTGTTGAGACTATCAGATCAATTACTCTGACTTCATTGCCAGGTCAATTCAGTTCAGTAACTGATTCATGTGATTTTTTTCCTCCTACTGAATTTGCCGGCTAATTGCATTTAGTATGTAACTATCGGGCTACACCTGTGTCCAAGGGCTGTACTAGGCACTTTGGGTGACACATACGTTAGAAGGCATGGTTCAAATCTGCACAGAGTCCACAATATAAAATGATTCATAAGGCCTGGGGGAATGGAACTTTGTAGTAAGGATCTGGAATGAATGGGTTTTGTTGTCGGTTGTTTGTATTGCTAGGAGGTAGTTGAGTGTCTTAGCAATTGCAGAATGCCAGCTGAGAGAGATGAGAATTGAACAGAGGGGAGGGAGGAGAGTGTGCCAGTGGAGCCAGGGTAGAGGAGAAGCATTAGCAACAGACTGCCATGAACAAAAGGAACAGAATTTTAGGCCCAGCTTCAAATTGGTTCCTGGTCTTAGGAGCATTGGTGTGAAAAGACTGAGTTGAAAATTGGTGGAACTTGATTGTGGAGGGCCTGTCCCAAGTCAGGAAGTTTAAGACTTTTTTTCTCAGAAGTGGTAGGGAGCTACTAGAGGGTTTGAATCAGGGTAACCAGGAAATAAAGTTGGTGCTTTTGAAAGCCGACTGTGATGGTGATGCATCGAGTAGACTAGCCGAGACGCACACGTTTCTCTCTTCGCTGAGCTTCGGCCACCTTTCAGCTGTCACGCTCACAACACTTCCTCTTTGCACTGTGGATGCCTTCGGGTCCCCGCAGAGCCCTGCATTCTCAGACTGCCAGACACCTGGGAAGGGAGTCGCTTCCACACACGCATCGACACCTCTGCAAACTATGGAGTTCTCTGGCTTCACTGAGCTCAGTGGGCGATGTGTTTCCATGTCTTCAATTTCCTTCCTTACCTGTTGCCCTGCAGCTTCTTTTCCAGACTCACTACCTAGCACCAGCCTTCACAGTTTGTCTTACTCTACAAAGTTTAAGTGGTGAAATGAGGGGAGGGCGATGTGTGACCAGTCCTTTAACATGAGCCTGTGACCTGCTGGTAATTGATCTCATTTTCCCTTCACTGTTTTTCTGTCTGTGAGAGGCATTTGTGGTCAGAATAGGCATTTACTGTACATATAAAATAGGTCCGAGGCAGGGGTAGATGTTACCTTCTGTAATCTTCTCATCAATGCTGTGAAGTAGGTACTTATGGACATTATGTTCAATCTAGGTGTCCATGGGACATATGTGTTAAGAGGAAAATATCTACTTGTCACTATGGCACAAGCCTTGAAAATTGGTCAGTTGACCATACCCACCCTCAGGTGTGTGCACACACACACACATATATTTGCATTCCTTCTCTCCGTCTGTGTGTGTCTCTGTCAGCTTCTCTCTCAACATTTCTCTGTGCAAAGTACATTGGGCGTGGGTAGGCACAGGGACTCAGAGCCGCGGATCCCAGCAGCACACAGCCTCTCTGGACTCCAGGAGGACCCTGGATCTCTTGTCCTGTAGGGGCCAGGCCCTTGCCCTTAGCACCTAGAGAGCAGTACAGGCAACCAGGGCCATGAAGTGCAGCCAAAGTAACACCATGTCCCCAGCATTATATTTCTCTTGACACAACTCTGCTCTTTGGGCAACCATGTCATTTACGTACATGTTTATGTTTCAAATACAACAGCACTTGCCAGGCTCCAGTCAGCAGCGTGTCATCACCTGTCCCATACCTGTAAGGTGGGTCATTCTTGTGACCATACATGATACTTTTTACTTAGCTGCATTTGATCTTTTTGAGGACTTATAGATCCCAGTACCTAATGCAGTTTCTCTTCCTTACAATTTTATATCCATACCAATTGCTAACTGGCATAGATATAAAAACCACTATTCATACTGAGTAAAATAGCTAAAGCCCAAGTATTAAAAAATATCAGTAGAAGCCTCTCTCAATGCAATTTGGCCATTCATCCCAAGCCACTGAGTTTAGTCCTGTCACCAGTTCACTAATCCAGTTAACCATAATGTCTTCAGACCCTTCCCTCTTTATTTTCTGCCATGGTGGGCTTTCCACTGTGATGCACTGGCTCCTCGCCTAACTTCTCCAGACCCAAGTTCTCCTCTGCACAAGGCCTGTGTCGCCCACTCTGTTGGGATGTTCTGGGGGAGGGGGGCCCAGGAGAACAGGAACAGCACAGGAAAGCCTGGCTTCAGACTTAGACACCTGCCTCTAGCTCTTTTTCTTCTATCTCTCGTCTTCCAGCTGTAGGAAGGGCTGCCCAGGAGACAGACATTCCTGTTCCATAGCTGAGTGAGTGTCGGGGATGTTGCCTGGGAAATCTTTTCCAGCTCCAGCCTTCTGGGATTTTATTGATCATACCAAATTCGATTTACGTTTACTCAGAATTATTCATTGAACATGCCATTTTGGTTTGGTTCTGCCTTTTACTATCACCAACCTCTGTTCATCCACATTGATGAAAGAAAGCAAGCATCACAGGGTATCTAAAAAGTTCAATTAGCTTTTGAATGTTTTAAAGCCTCATGTAAACACAGTATATAATTTAAATTTTACAATAATTATTAAGCACTCCACCCCAGCACTACTCAGATAGTAGACATTTCATTTCATTGGCTGAATTTGCAATAGTAAATTTTAATCCAGAAAGAAACTGCCTGCCTGCCAGTCCTGCTTTCCTGCTGGACACCTCCTTCCAGCCCCTACTGGAACCCAGAGGCACCAGGCTCCCCCACAGCAGTTGCCACGGCCACCAGCCTGTTGTAGTTCCATATGTGTGTGTGTTCTCTCAGCTCAAATTTCTTTTTGAGGGAAACATCAAAGAAAAATTCTCCCACGTTCCTCTTCTCCGAGTTCCTGTGTTTTATCCATCCTCAAGATGGAAAAAAGAAGAGAGACAGTTACATTATCAGGGAAAAGATTTAAGTATCATAACAGTCACAAAGACATTGAAAGCAGCATGTTTTGTAATCAATTTATCTCCTTTAACAATAGTGAGAATGCTATGGAATCATTATTTCTAGCCAAATGTTAAAATAATGATTCTTAGATCAATTATAGAGATACCTGTAATCTTTTGGAGAATTTTCAGTAAACATAAAACTGTACCCATGCACTTAAGTAATTGGAATGTGATAAATCATCATGTATCTTCATATGCATATTTAAATATAAAATATTTAACTAGAGAAACTATAATTGGATTTCATACTGAGCCACAAGATACTTTTTATATATTAGTTAATGGAGAAATCACATGCCACATTATAATTAAAAATCTTGATATAGTTTTTGTAGTGGTTTATATATAAAATGTGAAGGAAGCTGGAAACAAGAATATTTATCATGTTTATGTAGCAAAGGTGAGAAATGAATGTAGCTTTATCCTATTGGGACCCTTGTATTCTCATAATTTGGAAAGGTGTATTTCATTGTGTACATAGTCTTGCAAATAGCTGGGCAATGTCACACTGTCTCTTCTTTATGTGAAGAGAATTAGTTAATATAATTTTGCATCAATACTAAATAACTATCAGCAGAGCATGCTGACTTGAAGATTTGGTTCTAAAAGTACTAAGTGTGGAGTAAACCAGCAGAACTGAGGGCATTTCAAGCTAATAATTATGCAAACTAAAAATAATTTTCTCATTGTCAGTACTTTTGATAATTTTATAGATAGGAAGGCATTTTGCTTCCTTTTAGATAGACAGTCTTTCAGTGTGGCCTTATGGACAAATGATTAACTTTTTGTAGGGGAAAAAAGTGGAAATACCTAACATGATATTCATTCTTGCTTTTTTCTGCTTGTTGATATGCATTCAGTACTGGTTCTTGATAATTTGTTAACAAGGTGTTTTTAACACTTTGGACAGATGCACATACTGTTTTCAGTCTTCACGGTTAATTATTCGATTTTGTATTTGATGCCAGAACACCCTGACTCCTAATCACTACTCATTGTTGCAAGTCCATTATATTCTAACTGTGTGAGTGCTCCCATTGACCTTGAACTGACATTATAAGCTGTGTCTAATCTTCTCAGTCTATATTTCTAATGCTTCTTTTCTTTTTTTTCCTCTTTCCTGATCCCTGTTTAGCATGACAATGGGGCTGCCTCTGAACCCTGCAGCTGACTCCGCCCGCTCAGCCAGGCATGCTCTCTCCCTCATTGCCACTGCCAGACCACCCGCCTTCATCACCACTATAGCCAAAGAGGTGAGGGAACGTCTCAGCCTGCACTGTCTTCTCATTCGGAGGAATTATTTGATACTGTAAGCTCAGGGTTTGTATCCACAAGTCATCTTTTCAGCTTGTTCTAGAACAATGCAAGCTAATAATTCAGTACTGAAATGAATGCGTAAGTGTCTGTGTGTACACACAGACTTTCACAGCGGTGCATTCATTACTGAGGCTTCTGTGTTCATTTGTGACCTCAAAGTTCATTCACTTGTAAATATTTGACAGTAATTTTTCATCCTGAAATCTAACTGGCTTATGCAAATTCAAATATATTAAAGGTGTTCACATTTTTCAAGTGTTAGTACCTACTTGTTATCAAAACTAAACTTATTTAGCACTAACTCTCCAACTGTAAACAAAAAATGTAAGTCATAAACCCGCTAATGGTTTTTCCTATTACATGTCACAGATAAAGCCTTGAATGCCAATTGATTCCCACATTCTTAGTGTTCTAACTAATTGCCTACATCTAACTGGGAAACTAGTAAAGAACAATGAACCAATTATAGGATCTTTCCTATAGGTTTTAGTAGTGGAAGAAAAAGGAAAGGATGATAGGCTGCTAAATTTTTTTTAAAGATTTGTTCCATTTCAGCTTGAATAATGTGCAGACTCGGTGTCCGCAGGGTATGGACTCTGCCCGAGTTACTTTTCCTGTAGCTATGATGAATTTTTAAAATACTAAATAAATACCTCTGAGTCCACTCTGATAACCTGAAACCTTTTGGGCCTGTGTCTGCCCCAGAGCCATCCTTAATAGGCTTGCTGTAAATATTTGTAATCTGAAGGTGCCTAGAAGGAAAGGAAGAAAGGAAGGCCCCAGTAGCAGTGACTGGGCCTATGTGGGGCAGTGGGGCTTTGAATTTATATTTAAAATAAATTTGTAGACTGAGAGACTATGTATTTCTAATAGTACATAGTATTGTAGGAAGGTTCCACTATGTTTAAAATATACATTTATTATTTGTTTATATATTTTGTATATATTGTATGTTTATATGTAATGTATGTATGTATAAGTGAACAGTTTCATTAGCTATGAAAATTTTTTACCTGTGTTTCCCAGCAGTAGAATATGCCTGGGTAGTAATACTGAGTATACTGAGTAAGCCTGAGGTTAGTCTGACAGGTTCTTCTATTAATTGTGTTTTTCAACTTAATTTGCGCCATTTACATATAAGTATTTTTTGATGAATTGTTAGAATACTCAAGCTTTGGATTTCATTCTATTCCAGCTTTGGGTTGGAAAGGTAATTTAAAAATATTTTTATGTAACACTGCACATTTATTACCTTTTAAAAACAAGTTTTCAGCCGGGGAGGAAATGGCACATACCCGTCCTCCCAGCTGCTGCAGAGGACAGTCACCTGAGCCCAGGAATTTGAGTTCAGCCTGGGCAACAGAGACAGACTCTGTCTTTATATATTAAAAGAAAAACAAAAGCAAAAAACCATGTTTTCGACTTTACTTTTTAATCTTCAAGTGTTAATGTAAAATGCTAAAGCATTCCTTCCTGTCATTACTGTTCTCTATCCCACCCCTCCACCAACTGCTGCATGGCCAGGCCGTGGCCAGTCTGGGCCCTGTTAATGTTCTTTTTTATCTAAGATGTAAAACTTACAATTGTAGGGGGAAAATCACAGTGAATTTACATTATTTACCACGCTCATTATTTTTTGAGATGTGTTTATTTGTATTTCTCAACTTGATTACAAATTATTTAGAGACATGTGGGACACAGTAAGTACTATACAAATCTTATTTACAGTTGACCCTTGAACAGTGAGAGGGTTAGGAGAGCCTGTCCCCATGCGGTTGAAAACTGCGAGTGTAATGTTTGACAGCCCCCAAAACTCAACTACAAGTAGCCAGCTGTTGACCAGAATCCTTACTAAGAACATAGACAGCTAATTAATTCATTTTATATATATTTTATGTACTATATTCTTATGATGAAGTAAACTAGAGGAAAGAAAATGATAAAGAAATCATAAGGAATGAAAAGATAACATTTATTGCTCATTAAGTGGATATGGATTGTCGTAAAGGTCTTCATCCCCGTCATCTTCACACTGAAGAGGATGAAGAGAAGGGTGGGAGAGGCCAAGGAAAATCTCTGTGTAGTGGACCCAAGGCTCTGCAAACCCATGTTGTTCAAGGGTCAGCAGCACTATTACTACCCAAGAACAAGGATTGTATTTTCTACTTCCAGGGTGTCTCCTAACTATTATCCAACTCAGTACCAAATGTACCAAATTCACAAATCTTCAATCTGCCTCTTTTAAAAAATGTTGTGGTAATTTTATATTAAGATCTCATATAATATTGAGGAATTTAAAGGATTTTATTAGGCAATACCACTGAATTTTTATCATATTAAATACTTTTTTTAAAAAAAAGTTTTCTGACCGCACGAAGAGGCTTGTTTTTGTTGATTCTTTTTTTCCTCTTGTATTGATCAGTGAAAAATAAACCAGTGGCTAGAAATGTAGAACAGTATCAAGTGTTAGTCATATCTGCAACATGGCAATGTTTTCATAGGTGCACAGACATACGGCTCTAGCAGCAAATACCCAGTCGCAGCAGAATATACACACCACGACTCTCGCACGCGCGAAAGGGGAAATTCTGAGAGTCATTGAAATTCTCATTGAAAAGATGCCCACAGATGTTGTGGATCTTCTTGTGGAGGTAAGACTATCCTGTTTTAAATAATACATTAACAACCTAAATTAAATGTTCCAAAGAAGTAATATAAATCAGCATCTTTATTTCCAGTATCTCTAAGAGAGATGGATAGAGAGAAAGAAAGAGAAGGAGATAACTAAAATTAACTAACTTTTGTGCCATTTCTAGCGACATTTGAATTTTCCCAAAGTCAAAATGATTTCTCTGTCCATTCACCATTCATGTGAAACTCGTCTATACTAGGGTAATTTTTTTTAAAGTTAGGTTTTCTTTGATTTGTTTCATTATAAATAAAACAACATGTGTAGTGTGCTTGAATACAAGAATACCTCTACTTGGGTGGCGCCTGTGGCTCAAACGAATAGGACGCTGGCCCCATATGCCGGAG
Source organism: Loris lydekkerianus (assembly GCA_963574355.1). Classification (NCBI taxonomy): domain Eukaryota; kingdom Metazoa; phylum Chordata; class Mammalia; order Primates; family Lorisidae; genus Loris; species Loris lydekkerianus. The sequence continues at coordinate 12,658 of CAUYPK010041076.1, forward strand.
GTGGCGGGTTCAAACCCAGCCCCAGCCAAAAAATGCCCAAAAAAAAAAAAAGATACCTCTATTTTACATAAATGTGAGCTGACTTTAAAGCAAACAAGTCTGTTCTCTTTTGTTTTACTACACTGTCCTTCAAATTTTTTCACAAATAAGAGAAAGGAGAGCCTATAGGTATGTACATGTTTAAAATTGCTTTTGCTTTGTTTTAAATACTAAATCTTCTTGGGCAAATGAGGCCTAAGTTAATCTTTTAAATTTTGGAAAATTGAGTATTTGAAATTAATTTTAGATCTATGTCTTTTCTGCCAAAGGTTATGGACATCATTATGTACTGCCTTGAAGGATCTTTAGTTAAAAAGAAAGGTCTTCAAGAATGTTTCCCAGCCATCTGCAGGTAAAGAAGCTTTCAATCGTATGCAAAATGAATAATATTCAGTAACAAATAATTTTTAAAATTTTTTGGTATGGTTAGTAATAGTACTTGGAAACAATCAATTAATTGTATATTTTCTAAAGTGACTTAGACCATATATAGGCAAAAACACAAATTTAGTAGAATTAGCCATTTGTCATTGAGTCATGAAGATATTTTGGTCAAAACTTTAAAAATGAATAAGAAATAGAATACTTTAAATACATCTTCATTCTTGTATTCATTACTCAAAGTATTATTTACATTACAAAATGGAATTAGGAAGCTTCTGACCTAGCAAAGAAGATATGTACTTCTTAGCCAACAGAACATGTTAAACTTCTCAGATCCCTTCCTTTTTATCTGTAGTCCACTGTTTTGAGATCTCATTTTTACCCTGCATATGTATATATCTGTCCACTTAGATGTGAACATATGCATACATGCAACTTCCACTTGCCTTGTTCCGTAGAAGGTTTGAAGCAGCTTTGACATTTAATGTAAGTATAAGAATAGTGAAGAATTTGCAACAAAGGGAAAATAAGAATAGGAAAGGCCATTGTGAGGTTAGAGGCCTCCATATTTGCCTGAGGTGAGCCACAGATTTGTCTCTAAGCTCACTGGGAGCCAGCTTGCAAAGTGAAGCCAATCTGTGTCACACTGGTCAAAGGAAAGAGACAGAACAGTTGTGTAAGAGAAGCATAACTGCCCATAGACCTGAGCATGGGGTTACCGGTTGTCACATAGAGGACATAAAATGTGTGTGTAGTTTCAGAGATTCTGTGGTGCTAAGAACATTCTAGGCAGAAGATTATGCAACTGAGTATTGAACAAAGTACTTTCCATGCCTGGTAATTGAGAGAGCTGAAGGCACATACAGGAATGTGAAATTTAAAAACACACATTGAGTACCCACTCGCGGTCAGGCACTGTGGTAAATGAAGTATTGTCCCTGGACAACTTTCCAGAGAATTACCTGATTTCTACAGCCACTATATCTGACTATTGTGACATCTGGGAAGCTGCATTGAATAGCCTCCCAGGTGAGTCTAGTGAACATTAAATTTAGAAAACAAGTACTTTATTAATCCAGAATTGAGAAAAACAAGACTTGAATCATTGTTTTTATCCCCATTTCTGTTATGTAAAACTTGGATCCTTGAATGCTTAATTCATTTATGTATTGTATAAACCCAGAATGTCTAAGGAAACACCTGAAAACACCCGTTCAGCCCACACGTTCCAGTGATGTGCCCCTGGCTTTTAAAGACTTACCCTGGAACAGTCCCACAGAGTGTCTGTTAAAGACTTTAACAGCAAACCATCCATCAGCTTTTTTCTAAAACTCAGTTGAGAAGCACAGAGCACTTAGTTTAACAAACACGTGGTCCATTTATTCTTCTAAGTCTCAATATTTCATCTTGTATCCTCAGATTGATTTAAACCACCAGAGAGCCCTGTGTGTGTGGACCAGGTTGTCTGGTCTACTCCAGAATGACCTCCCTCCCATTGCCCATCAGCATTATGCCTGCAGTTGGCATGGAGGAATCTTCCAGAAAGCGTGTGTAGGGAAACTGCCAGTGCATTTATTGTTGATGTCATTCCGTACCTTGTTTAGTGTCCCTTCTCTGAAGATTCTGTCAAGATATTTCTTTTAAATTCGGATGACAGTCATTTTTTTACTTCTTTTGTCATAAGGAATGTGTTTTGGGATTTTTGTTTTCTGGTTTTTGTTTTTTTCCCTATATAATCATTGTTAATTTTAAAATTGTCCTTAGCCATTAGATAACTCAAAGCCAAGTTCCCTGCTTAACTTTAGAACGTGATCCTCATTCCTCCATTCAGATTCCTTATCTATCGTATGCGTTATATTCTGTAAGCTTCCCTGAGTCCTTTACTTGGTACGTGTATGTGTTTATGTACATATGTGTGTATATGTATAGATACATGTATGTGAAAGACACACAGTTTTCATTTTATTTCAAAAGCCATGAAAGCAAAAGTAATCATTATAAGCATAATAGCAACTATGATTATTTTCTAAAAATTAAAAGAAAAGAGGGCTTTTTTTGTATTAATGAGATGTCCTAGGTCTTCCTGGAATAGTTTATGTACCTGTAGATATTTTTCTATAATATATCTAGTAAAAGATATAAAACTTACATAAGATTAATTGTCAAAGAACTTTATAGTCATAGATTTAAGTATTTTCTAATAATTCACATTTTCATTCCAGGGATATTATTAATAACATAGAGGCATCCATTAATGATACAAGAAAATCACTTAGATTTCAATGCTTCCGGGAGAGTACAACAGTTACACAAAACAGCTTCACTGTCAGAGTTTTCATCACTGTAACAAATAAGGCCATATTTTATGCAGGAATTAAACTGCATCCTTTTTAGAACACAGATATGTTAGCAGCGAGATCATTGCAACCCTGAATTAGCAGGGTAAGAGTCACAATAAGATAACGTTCCAAAAATGAATTCCTTCAGATTCTCTCCCAGCTCACTGGTCTTTGTTTTGCTTTCACTGTTCTCCCAGGTAATCTTCAAAAAGGCATCACCCAGCACTGCAGATAGTCATTGTTAGAGGCATAAGCACAGCAGGTTCCAAATAATTTACATTTAATTACATGGACTGTAAATAATACGGCATCCTCAGTTATAAATACCTTAGACCAGTATTTTTCTATCTTTTTTATCTCATGGCAAACTTGAACCTATAGTTAAACTTCCAGAGTACACTTAAATTCTGTTGATCAAAAAAGAGAGAGTAAAGGTGGATGTGGTGGCTCACGCTTGTAATCCTAGCACTCTGGGAGGCCAAGGCAGGTGGATTGCCCTGAGCTCAGGAATTTGAGACCAACCTGAGCTACAGTGAGACCAAGTCTCTACTACAAATAGAAAAAGGATTGCTTGAACCCAAGAACTTGAGGTTGCTGTGAGCTATGATGTCACTGCACTCTAGTCAGGGTGCCAGAGTGAGACTCTTGTCTCAAAAAAAAAAAAAAAAGAGAGAGAGAGAGAGAGAGAGTAAAAATATATATACTCACTGTGCTTTGAACTTATTTTTAAAATTATTTAATGATCTTTAAAGATTTTCATATCATACCTAAGATCCTCTCACAGCACACTGGTTGAAAATCCCTGCCCTAGAACTTAGAAAGTAAAACTGACACTTTTCTAGGCTTGAAAACAGAAACATCACTAAAATTTCCTCTGAATTCATTGTTAAAATTTGGTTATAAGCTGCTGTGTTACTGAACTTGAATCCGCTTGTAAAGCCCCTCACACGGAAGACCAGTCAACATAGGATGCACCATACTTTCCTCTGTCTGATTTTTTACTCCTCTTGGTCAGCGTCTCGATACTGAGTCCCTTTATCCTGCTCTCTGAGGTACAGTAGCGTAAAACGTGAAAGCAGAGGCTTATTTCTGTGTGTTCTGCACAGATATTACTGAACTGGGAGAAAAGCACTTTATAACTTGTATGTGTGACATGAACATGTTCCCAAAGGAATACTTATTATTCATTTGGCAAAAGTTTATTATTATTATTATTATCATTTTGTTATCATTGTGCTAGGATCTCCCTCTGTCACCCAGGCTGGAGCCCAGTAACATGATTGAAGGTAACTGGAGCTTCCAATGCCTATTCTCAAATGATCCTCTCACACGAGCCCCCTGAGTAGCCAGGACCACAAGAGTGTGCCACCACACCTGGCCAAGATATTTTAGGCTTTATGCAGATAGGGTGTGGCTATGTTGCCCAGGCGGTCATTTGGCAGAAGTGTTCCTTACTAATATCAGAATAGAAAGGTTAAACTCTTATAAACTACTTGCAAAGCTCAGTTAGAAAGGAAGATAACATACTTTTGCAAATATAATTATAATGTGATTTTAAAGCTTAAGTCTATTTTATATGTTCTCCAGTAGTGGTAGTGGCATAATGCACAATAAATAAAAGGGTTAGGGATTTTGTCCACAGAATTGTAAGTTGATGGGAAAACTTGATTACATCTGAAGATTTGAAAGGTTTAGGATTTTTTCACAGCAAAAATTAGATATGCCACTAGGTGTGGTTTTGATCACTTACAATTGCACAATCATACACATTCTAAGTAACTTGAGGAGAGGGGCTTTGCCTTTATTCTTTTATATTACCTTCCAGCAGCTAGTGGGGGCCCCATCTGGCCAGAGACTGTGTGCCCCAGAGTTCCCAGATAGGTCCCTATTTTACGCACTTTATTGTTTCAAGTTTAGGCAATTTATTTGATGTGTAACTAAGAGTAATTTAATTTTTCTGCTCTTTTAAGACTTGTCAATTAAGTGAATTCACAGGTTCCAAAGAAATCCTATGTTGGGCCCTGTCCCACTTCTTAGTTTAGAAAATATGAACACTCAATACAGGGCACTCAATAACTATGGCTGAGTAATGACACCGGCCGCGCCACTTCACACATTCAGTCCTCAATTTCGCCGTAATAAATTGCGCCAGTTACTTCACTTAAACAATGACCTTGCTGCACTATCTTACAGAATTACAATTGTAAAGTTTTGAATTTAAGAAGAACCTTCTGTTGTCAATTATCTACTCTGTCCTTCGTTTTGTAAATGGGCAAACAGAAGAGCTTTTTTGTGCCTGCTCTGGGACCAGAGTGAAACCCTGGCTTTGCTGAGCAGATGTCAGCCTGCCGCGTGTTCTGTGTGGAGCAGCGCGCGTACTGCACAGGCACAGGTCGGGCACACACAGAGTCGTGCCACCTCGTCATGGGACAAAGTGACTGTTGACGGGCTCTGGGCCCAGGCCGCCTCCTCTCGCAGTCTTCCTCCCATCATCTCACCTTCCTCGACTCTTGCTCTTTAAAGAACCCTTCTCCCACTCTCATCCTTGATTCCCCTTCTCTGTGACTGCTTTTCTCTCTCATTCAAAAACCCTTCCTTCCGTTTCTGCTCTTGCTACTTTTCAAGTCTCCCTTATCCAGGAAAAGACCAAAGTTACTGATAGAGTGCTGCGGTTTCATACTCACGGCAACCTCAAATTCCTGGGCTCAAGTGATCCTCTTGCCTCAACCTCCTAAGTCGTTGGGACTATAGGCACCCTCCACAACACCCTGATAATTTTTCTATTTTTAGGAGAGATGGGATCTTGCTCTTGCATAGTCTGGTCTGCAACTCCTAAGCTCAAGCAGTCCACTCACCTCAGCCTCCCAGAGTGCTAGGATGACAGGCGTGAGCCACCGTACCTAGCCCTCTTTATCTAATGAACTCTCGTTTTTGCCCCCACCATTTTGCTGATCAATCTATCTCTCTCTGGTAAATCAATTTTTGATTTACAAATGCTTTACAGTCTTTTAGGTAGCGGATCTTAAACTTGACCTCAGGACCTCATAAAAATTAAAGAACTAAGTTTTTGTTTATGAAGATTATAGATTTTTAGTGATTAGAAATTAAAACTGAGTAATTTTAAAAAATTATGGATTTATTTAAAATGGTTATAAACTCATCTCATGTCAATGTAAAAAAAATGGGGGGGGGACAGTGTTTCACTGTCCCCTGGGCTAGAGTACAATGACATCATTATAGCTCACTGCAAACTCAAACTCCTAGAATTAGGCAATTCTCTTGCTTCAGCCTCCCAAATAGCTGAGACTACAAGCGTGTACCACCACCCCTGGCTACTTTTTCTATTTTTTGTAGAGAGAGACTCTTCACTAGTGCCCAGGCTAATCTCGAACTTGCCTCAAGTGATCTCCCACCTTAGCCTCTCAAAGTGTTAGGAGTATAGGCGTGAGCCACCATGCCCAGTTTATAAAAACATTTTAGGACACATAATTACTTTCCAAAACAAAAAATAAATACTGAGAAAAGTAGTATTATTTTAACTTTGTTTTCCTGATTCCTTTAATGTGTGGCTTAACAGAAACAGGTAGAATTTCTTATCTGTATATTTCTTTAGTCTGTTACAGCACATTTTGATTGAAGTACATGGTGAAAATCTAAACATTTGGCCTTATAAAAATATGTAGTTGGGGTGGCACCTGTGGCTCAAAGGAGTAGGGCACTGGCCCCATATGCTGGAAGTGGCGGGTTCAAATCCAGCCCTGGCCAAAAACTGCAAAAAAAAAAAAAAAAAAAAAAAAAACCTGCAAAAAAAGACCTTAAAAAATTATACATACATACATACATATATATATACACACACACATATATATGTAGTTGAAGGGAAGGATGTTTTAATAACTCTTTCAGAAAATTTTGTATCTTCTTTGGCACTATACCAAAACTCAGCCTGTGATAGTTCTTATGGGTTAGCTGCAGTGTGGATGCCGCAGTCATACCAACTTTCCTACGGTCATATTAAATCCGTGAGTGTGTCTTGCACTTTGAGTGAGTCATGGACCTGCCTATGACTTTGTTCATTCTGCATTGGTCTTTGGGAAACAGTGGCCCACTGAGTTATAGAAGTCCTCCATATATTGTCAAATTGTAATCCACAGTATCAAAATATCACATTTGCTAACATCACCAGTAATCCCATTAAAAAATCAACAGGTATTGGGAGGCCAATACAGTTTCACAGAGTTCCAATTTTTTCTTGAAAACCTGAATTTTGTCATTGGCAATAAATTCTGTCAGTTGTTTTTTGGTTTTGTTTTGTTTTGTTGGACAGGCTTACTTTCTTCATTTTTAAGAAAATGTCTCCTAAATACCCAAATCCAAATAATTATAGTTTATCTCTCAGTTGTGCTTTCAGGTAGAAATGATGTGCCATGAAAAAATCAGCTAGTTCATTTTGCAGCTCCGTCTTGCAAGTGGGTTTTTCCCTAAGTAAACCATATTTCAGTATGTAGTTTATAAAAGTGCTTTCTTTATGAGCACTTTTTCTTTTTGTCATACTGGATATTAAAACTATGTATCTTTAAGGATCAAAATTTAAGAGAATTAACAACTTCTGCTTTTTCATCAAGGACATTCATAAAAGAAACTCTTTTGCTTATTGCCATGTACACAGTGACTGCTAGCACACGTTGCTCTAGCGAACGTTGGTCCTGGCACTCATTGGTCTAGCGCACGTTGGTCCTGGCACACGTTGGTACTAGCACACGTTGGTCCTGGCACATGTTGGTCCTAGCACACGTTGGTCCTGGCGCACGTTGGTCCTGGCGCACGTTGGTCCTGGCACATGTTGGTCCTAGCACACGTTGGTCCTGGCACACGTTGGTACTGGCACACGTTGGTCTGGCACTCGTTGGTACCAGCACACGTTGGTTTAGCACTTGTTGGTACTAGCACACATTGGTCTAGCACACATTGGTCTAGCACACGTTGGTCTAGCATTCGTTGGTACTAGCACATGTTGGGCTAGCACACGTTGGTCTAGCACACGTTGGTACTAGCACATGGTCCTGGCACATGTTGGTGTAGCACACATTGGAACTAGCACACGTTGGTCCTGGCGCACGTTGGTACTAGCACACATTGGTCCTGGTGCACGTTGGTCCTGGCGCACGTTGGTACTGGCAAATGTTGATCCTGGCACACGTTGGTCCTGGCACACGTTGGTCCTGGTGCACGTTGGTCCTGGCGCACGTTGGTACTAGCACACGTTGGTCTAGCACACGTTGGTCCTGGTGCACGTTGGTCCTGGCACACGTTGGTAGTAGCACACATTGGTCCTGGCACACGTTGGTCCTGGCACACGTTGGTACTAGCACACGTTGGAATTAGCACATGTTGGTCCTAGCACACGTTGGTCCTGACACACGTTGGAACTAGCACACGTTGGTCCTGGCACACGTTGGTCTGGCGCACGTTGGTCCAGCGCACGTTGGTCCTAGCACATGTTGGTACTATCACACATTTGTCTAGCACATGTTGGTCCTGGCACACGTTGGTCCTAGCACACGTTGGAACTAGCACACGTGGGTCCTAGCACACATTGGTCCTGGTGCACATTGGTCCTGGCGCATGTTGGTACTCGCACACATTGGAACTAGCACACGTTGGTCCTAGCACACGTTGGTCCTAGTGCACGTTGGTCCTGGCGCACGTTGGTCCTGGCGCACGTTGGTCCTGGCGCACGTTGGTACTGGCACACGTTGGTCCTGGCACACGTTGGTACTGGCACACGTTGGAATTAGCACACATTGGTCCTGGCACACATTGGTCCTGGCACACGTTGGTATTAGCACAAGTTGGAATTAGCACATGTTGGTCCTAGCACATGTTGGTCGTAGCACACGTTGGTCCTGACACACGTTGGAACTAGCACACGTTGGTCCTGGCACACGTTGGTCCGGCGCACGTTGGTCCTAGCACATGTTGGTACTGTCACACATTGGTCTAGCACATGTTGGTCCTGGCACACGTTAGCCCTAGCACACGTTGGAACTAGCACACGTGGGTCCTAGCACACATTGGTCCTGGTGCACATTGATCTAGCACACGTTGGTTCTGGTACACATTGGTACTATCACACGTTGGTCTAGCACACGTTGGTTCTGGCACACGTTGGTCCTGGCACACATTGGAACTAGCACACATTGGTCCTGGCACACATTTGTACTAGCACACATTGGTCTTAGCACACGTTGGTGCCACTGCTTTGATTCAGGTCAGTGTGCCAGAAGTTTTATCCATCATACCTTTTGTACCATGAGCACAAAGTCAGCACAATGAAAAGTTCAAATAACATATCAGTATTTACCAATATAGGATTACCAATAATTATCATAAACTCTGAAACCTGTTCAAACGTACACTGCCTGATATAGCTGTGCATGTAAACACTGCAGCTTCTTTACGGCTTTCCTAAATATTCTTTGAAGGAACTAACTATCAAATCTAATCCTATACTACTAAATGAATAAGTTCTTTAATGAATAAAGAACTCAATATGGAAAGTAAGTTCAATGTTTTAAATAAACAAGAAGCTTCTATTTTGTTAAATACTACTCTTCTGATAAGGTTTCACAAAAAGCAAAGAAAGTCTTAAGAGGAAACTGAAGACATATTTTAACGTGGTGTCATTGTTGTAGTTTAAAGAGCATGCGATGTGTGTTACATCCAGACAATGGAGTATTATTCAGCACTACCACACATAAAGCAATAAGCTATCAAGCCATGAAAAGACTTGGAAGACTTTAAAATTTATATTACTACATGAAAGAAATCCATCTGATATACTACATGATTCCAACAATATGACATCCTGGAAAAGGCAAATCTGTAGTGCCAGTGAAAAGATCAGTGGTTGCCAGAGGTGTACAGAGGATTTTTAGGGCAGCGAAACCATTCTGTATGTTACAATGTTGAATGCATGTCATCATACACTTGTCCAAACCATAGAATGTGCAAGGCCAAGAGTGAACATAGACTCCAGGTGATAACGATGTGTTAATGCAAGTTCATTAAAGGTAACAAAGGTGCCGCTCTGGTGCAGGATGCTGACAGTTGGGGGCTGAGTATACGTGGAGGTTGAAGTAATGCAGGAACTCTCTGTACTTTCTGCTCAGTTTTGCTGTGACTCTCAATAGTGTAATGTATTTTTTTTAAAAAGCATATTGTGCACTCAGTATACTTAACTAAAGAGTCAAGAAATCCATATGAGCAGTGAAACTTAGCGATGGTATTATTTAGTATTCGTTGGTGAATCAGTATATCATTCTTAGTCTCTGAATGATGAGACATTTTAATTAATTGAACAGTCCATTGTAGATATAACATCTGTTTATTTCAAATGCACCACTGGATGGTGCTTATTTTTAGAATTGGAAATTAATATAAAAAATTTTTAATTGGTTTTTGACATACAAATGGCCATTTTCAGTATCCAGTTCCAAAATTAGAGAAGTCACTTAAGAAATAGGCATCAAAAACTGGACTTTGAGTGATTTAACAATGCAAAATAAGTTTTAAGCTCTCAAGTGACTTTTCTGCAAAATTTCTAGCCTGGAAGTAGCATATTTAGAATCCATCCATTTATTCAGCACACACTGACACGTGTCTGTCCTGTGAGTGGGCTGGGCCAGTGCAGGCTCCTCAGCTGCACTTGCTCAGTTAGACAAGCCCCTCAAGGGCCTAGAAGTTGGCTGGGCAGGGCCAGAGTGGTCAGTCAATGAGCTGTCCACAAACTCGATGAGAAAAGGGTTTCCAGGAAGAGTCCCGGGACTCCACAGGAAGGGCACAAAGAAGGAAGGTGGCAGTGGGCATAGCAGAGAACTGGTGGTGCTTTCCTGAATTTTAAAAGATGAATGGATGCTTATCAGGCAGACAACTCCTCCTTCTGACTCCAAAATCTATGCTTAGTTCCACATACAAAATCGACTATCATTGAACAAAATGCTAATTAAATGCTATTGTGAATCTCTGACCATTGAATCAATGACTGCTTTGCAAAAATTATAGTGTGTATTATTTTACATTGTATATTTTACAGCCAAGAATGAAAAACATCTCAAGGACTCAGTGCTTAGAAGTAAACAATGTATTTAATGACTGGACAGCTTTGGCTTTTTGGTAGATTTTACAGACAAGGCAAAGAGGGAATTAACTGAAAAGGACTTGGGATAAAAATTCTTGCAATTTACTTTAAATGGATAAATCAAGAGTTTTGTCCATTTAAATGAATTTAAGATGTTTATATCGTTTGCTTGATTTAAGTGACTGTCTTTCAACTGCCCTTTGTTGGAAGTCATCGCCTTAGTATGTTTTTATATAGAAAAGTGTGCTTTATAATGAGACATTCACCTGTGTCCTCTACGTGAAATTATTTCTTACTAACAGTTGTTTCCACTAAAGTATACTAGAACTGTGGCGTACTGTATAGTCATTAAAAAGATTGAGGCCAGTTCATTTTCTACTGACAAGGAAAGATTCACATGCAGAGAAGTTAGCAATGGTGCAGAAGAGAAATTAAAATAAAAATCATTTTGGAAAAAGAAAACTAAATGTGAAGATTGATATTTCATGCATATACATGATACATATGAAGAGAAAATAATTCAAAAAAACACAGCCCACAGTGTTTCTGGTGGGTGTCTGGGACGATGAGAGAGAATTAGTGGGAGAGGATAACATACTTCTTAACTGTTCTTCTGAATTACCTGCTTCTCTTTTCATTGAGTATGTAATCCTTTAAAATTAGATGTATATTAGAATAATGTATATTAAAATAATGAACATGAGAGAAATAATAAAAAGTAATCATTGGGAAAGTATTGAAGCTATAAGACACAAAAACTTCAAGGTAAAATAAGTATTTAAACTTTTCAACTGAATGGGAAAAAACTAATGTAGCCAAAAGTGTTGAAAGTCTGTATTTTCAGAAATAGTTTACTTTTTCTTAAACTTTGTTATTATGTAGTCAGACTGATTGATTTTGCTTTTCAAGTGAAAAGCTGAATCAGCTCTGTTTACCCTAAATGGGCACTTAAAATCCAGTGAGGAAATGCTCACCGTCTCCTTTAGAACAGTGCATGAGCTCATTTTTAAAGAAACTCCTCCAAAGCTGTGGTTTGTTCTTATACCGTATGGCGATTACAATAATAGGATATAAAGCAGCTTTGGTCCTAACTTTAAGTAAAATGCTCAAATGTTGCCATTTTATAGTATACCTTAGATGATAAATAATTGTAGCTACTACTCCTATACTCATGAGTACAAATCCCTTTGAAATCATTCTAGTCCAGTTCTCCCTTCCTAAAATCTCCCCAACAGATGGCTGTCTTCCAGCATTGAAGTTCTTCATATTAAAATAAAACAAAACTCCAGCCCTTCCTGCAGTATTCCATTTCACTGTGCAACAGGAAGAATACTTAATTGTTAGGCTCTTTGAAATGTGAAAAAGTGTTTCAAACCCAAATTTGTATTATTTGTATTAATAAACTTAGACTAAAACAAATAATTTTCAGTTATTATTAGGTTATAGTTGCAAATTGTAAGTATTTGAAATATGCAAATTTAAAATAGTTTGATCATTCATTTCCCCCACTTATTAGCATGGTATTAGTTGGCACTTATTTGACCTTGGAAAACAGCAAATCAATTATGTATTATTTAATCTGTCTTTAATATTTATTCAGAGAGTCAAGTGATACTGAGGATGACAGGTAACGAGGTAATTGGTGCTTACTAGGTGTCAGGTACTGTTCATTTACTTGTTTTAACTCATTTCATCCGCACAACTTTACATTTTGTTTTTTGAACTAGAGCCCTCCACTGGAATGAAACATTTCTAGAAAATGTTTCCACATCCTCCATCATTCATTTCCCCAAAAGGTAACAACACGGATCACCCTTGGCTGATGCCTTTGCCAAAGTCACTTGCATGTCTGTAAATCATTAGAACATACTAGCAGCATGGAGGCCTGGAATTCTCGGGGAAGGGCGTGTTACAAACATGTTCTGTAGAAGGCCTTCTCCTGCGCAAAACTTTCCCCTTGATGCTAGCTGTGGCCTCTCTGAGGGCTGCTGACCGATACTCTGAGCACCTGCTCCTGAAGTCCAGGCTGGGCTTCTCACATGGTGGCTCTGAGAAGAGCTCTTTGGCATCCCATACTGTCCAGCCAAGGGGCCTGAGTACTTGGTCGTCTCGGGTACCTTCTGGGGGTCAGAGTGACCTGTACATTGCTCATTCTTTCCTGCAGAACCAGCTTGCCTGGGTTTGGGGGCTCACGTCTTTTCCCAGGGTTTACTGGGAACACGTCATGGATATTTCCCTCCCCATGTAGTACACATGATGAATAAACAGATACAATGTGGCTTTTATTAGATTTTAAGTAATGTTTCTTTACCTTAATAGAGAAGCCTTCAGGCATATCCTGCAAGGTAAACCTAAGGGAATCAATCTAAAACATCATTGTGTGAAAATTAAAATAAAAATTTCCTGGGGGCGGCGCCTATGGCTCAACAGAGTAAGGCGCCGGCCCCATATGCCGGAGGTGGCCGGTTCAAACTCAGCCCTGGCCAAAAAAAAAACTGCAAAAAAAAAAAAAAATCATGCCATTTCTTCTTCTTTTTTATTGCGGACACTCTTTTAGTGAGGGCTGAAGACAATATGGCATTGTCTTAGCGAAATTTAAAATGTACATATGCTTTGAGCCTGCTTTGGTGAATCCTACAAAAATCATCACCTAGGTATGCAAGGATTCTAATTGTACAAGGGTTCTAGGGATACAGCGTAACCTAAATGCCCATCAGAAAAGGAATGGTTAATTAAGGGAGCGCATAGACACAGGACTGCGGTGCAGGTGTGAGCCCAAACAATGAGACCCGTGTGTTCTGGCAGGAGAGGCTGCCTGTGAAGTGCTGAGGGAGGAAAACCAAGTTGCAGAATGATAATATGTGTGATGTGAGCACCATTTTTTTTTTTTTGAGACAGAGCCTGAACCTGTCACCTGGGGTAGAGTGCTATGGCATCACAGCTCACAGCAACCTCCAACTCCTGGGCTCAAGCGATTCTCTTGCCTTAGCCTCCCAAGTAGCTGGGACTACAGGCGCCCGCCACAATGCCCAGCTATTTTTTTTGGTTGCAGCTGTCGTTGTTTGGTAGGCCCGGGCTGGATTCAAGCCCGCCTGCTCAGGTGGCATGTGGCTGGTGCCTTAGCCTCTTGAGCCACGGGTGCCGAGCTGGGAACACCATTTTTGTACTAAAAGTTAGAGTAAGCTCTCAGAAAGAAGGTCTCCTAAATTATTAGCAGTAGTTACTCTTGGGGGGAGTTAGGAATAGGAAAAGAAGAATTTACTTGTTACTATACATATATTGGTGTTTTCTGATTTTTGTACAAGTGCACATTGCCTTCATATTTTCATAGGAAAAGATTTGTGAACCATTTTAAATCAATGTTAAGAATTTCTAAAAGCAACTAGACAAGAGTTTCTCATAATACTTTAGTTATTTATGAAAATATATATACAAATACTTAGGAGTAGCTGGCACATGCTGCAGCGAACATAAGCTGCAAGTTGTAGTAGTTGTAATTAGTAAACTGTGTACTACTTGGGGGGAAAGATACATTCTGTACATTCTATTCCGTGCACCGTTAGATTTAAGGTGGTTTCACATGAAGCTGCAGGTTAATTTTGGCTTAATTGAAGTGTTAGTTGTTGCATTTTAATGTTCACGCGTATAATATACAGTAGTAACTTCACGCTCAGAGACCTTGCAGATTCCCCAAGTATAAAGTGACCCTTCTAGGTGTCTGTCCTTCTCTCAAGTTATAATTCTGCTGAGAGTAGCATGTTTTCTTTTTCCTTTTTTTCAAATTGACTTCTGAATTTCATGTTTCCTCTCATTTGTAAATAATGCCAAAGTTCTTTAGAGACTCAGGCACTCAGTGCTTGGCACACTCCCATTCGGAGTGATCTACCGTGCCATTGTGGATGCAGTTCACATTTGCGTTTCAAATCACCAGCCACCCCTTTGTGGGCTGGGTACACCCCGTGAGTTGCTCCTAAATAGGTAAAGTCACAAATAAGGCTTTCAAGAAATGAATTATATCAGTGGTTATTTCTTTTAATTCTATTATGTGTGATAATATCTTTTTTTTTTCTTTTTTTTTTTTTTTGAGACAGTTTCACTGTGTCGCCCTCGGTAGAGTGCTGTGGCATCACAGCTCACAGCAACCTCAAACTCTTGGGCTTAAGTGATTCTCTTGCCTCGGCCTCCCTAGTAGCTGGGACTATAGACACCTGCCACAACGCCTAGCTATTTTTTTGTTGTAGTTGTCATTGTTGTTTAGCTGGCCTAGGCCGGGTTCGAACTCACCAGCCTGAGTGTATGTGGCCAGTACCCTAACCACTGTGCTATGAGCGCCGAGCCTATATAATATCTTTTCACTGATATTTATGTATACTAATATATATTTGCCAAATTTTTAGAATATTTTTATTCTCAGGATGCCAAAA
>CAUYPK010041077.1:0-51185 GCA_963574355.1 Loris lydekkerianus
ATTAGTATCTTAAGTTTGCTTTTGCTGAAGTGGTGGGCTTTTGATGGGAAGCTAAGACTCAGCAGATCAGGTTGTGCAGTTTGTTTTTTGATCTGTGAATTCAACTTAGTAAATGTAGAATGTAAATGTCTTAGCACAATAACTAAAAAAACGCCAGGAAGGCTATGTCAACCAGTGTGATGAAAATGTGTCAAACGGTTTATGAAGCTAGTGTATGATGCCCCATGAGCATATCAATGTACACAGCTATGATTTAATAAAAAAATAAAATAAAATAAAATAATAATGAAAAATATTAAAAAAGAATTGCATTTTGAATGACTATGTTATTGTAGATGCTATTGAATAATAGCAAAAGAAGATAGGGCATTCATGTGCATGATAAACAGAAATGAATAACATGCTTCCTAGTTAGATCATATCAACAAAACAAGTGAATATTCTATGGTTTAGAAACAATATAAGCAAATTTTTAAAGGAAACCCACATATAGCTATCATGAATGTCTTTCTAAATAAGGATACTGTGGGCAGCCACTCAACATCAAGGCATCTATCATGATGGGGAACTTGGGATTGTTCTCCCAGAATATGCTATGAACTTCAGTATTTAATCGATTAACCGTGCCAGTTACTGCTCTGCATACCATCTACCTGAGTTGTGAGTGCATCTGCATTGTGGGCATGAACTAAGAATGAGAACACACATTAAAAATTTTCTTTTTTTAACCTGCTTCCCCTCTAAGTAAAAGACAGTGGGGCCCCTTGAAAACTTCTCACAGTTTTATCATGAGCAGAGATTGTGCTGGGTACTTTACATAGAATCTCAATATTTCTTCTGTGAAACTATTGTAGTGATTCTCAACTGGGACCATTGGCCCCCAGGGAAAAACTGGAAACTTCTGGGGTCAATTTTGGTTGTCAGAACATGGGGGCAGGAGTTATGCTACTGGCATCTAAGAAGTAGAGGTCAGAAGTGCTGCTAAACATCAGGGCAGACTCTACAACAAAGAATTCTCTAGCCTAGTATGTCAATTGTGTGGAGGTTGAAAAACCCTTTCCTATTTAACAATGAAGCTTAAAGAGGTTAAGGTCACAGAGCTCAGTAATGGCTGAACTAGGACTCAAACTCAGCCCTGTCTGTAAGAGGCCACACGCTCTCCACCACTGTGTACTTTTGTCGCATTTGCACCTGGTTGCGAAATCAGTTGTCTCATAGCACAAAATTTCATAATGCAGCAAACCTCAAGCTTTTAATTGGAGGTCCTCTGTTTTGGACTAGGCAGGGCTGCTCTCCACCTCTCTGATCTTCAAGAGTCATTCAATTTTTGTCAGTAATCTGGGAGCCTACAGCTAGATCTGTCCTAACTGTTTCTCCTGACTCTGTGTGATTCTAACCATGAGCCTTAGCGGATCCCCTCTCCATTCTTCCACTGGTGTTAGATTAGGCCTCCCTAGGGTTTCATCCTTATTCTGGTTCCCGCTTCTCAGCAAGCAGCAGAAGACTCCCTGGAGCCATCCCCTGCTGACTTTTCCATATTTTCTTTTCTGTGGAATAGAATCCTGCCTTCAGTGATGCAAGGGATGACTTTTCCACCCCCAAGGAACAACTGGAACATCACTGGGGCTGTAACGGGGATTTGGGACAGGCTTTTTCCTCCAGCTGTCGGTGGAGTATCATACATTCTGTAGGGAAACCACTAGGAGTTGACTCCTATTCTGAAGTAGTAAAGATTCCTCAGGGAGGGAATCTATGGCTTGCCTGACCTCAAAACCAAATAGCTGAGGACCCAATGCATGTTGCTTAATTACCTATATGTACTCTGGGGACCAATCTAAAAAAGCCCCCCAAAAGCCAGTAGTTAGCATGAAGCTAGATACTCATGCCCCCAAAATGTTAGATGCTCTGCTTCACCACAGAACAAGCATCAAAAATAAATAATCTTTATTTACTATCTCTAAAGGTTGAAATAAAAGAAACAATAATTCCTATTATGTAGCCTTTATAGGGACAAGGTTTGCTTCTGTAGAAAATGGGATGGGGAAGAACATGCAAGAACACACTCAGAAATCAAGTGGAACTAAACCCACTCACAAATATTCCATCCCCAGCACTTGCAGATGTTACTGCCTAAGGATCGCTGGCTCTGGAGACCTTCCTTAGTGATCCGGAAGTGATGGGTGTTTCTACCTCAATTGAAACATACCACTCTCACACAGATCCTAGTTATAAAACTAATAGTATTTAAGTAGAGCATGAATGAGTCATCATAGTCAGATAATTGAAACTCACATCAGAACCTAAACTTTCACGAAAACTTCTCAAGTTTTTCATTAAGTCATCTCTCCGATGTGCCCACTAAGATCAAAATTACCCAATGTCAACTACATTTCCCTTATCTCCATCCTACCAGCTACTCCCTGATGACGATTCTAATAATGATTAAATTTCAAACAGGAGAATGGGACAGAAACAGGAACTCTACAATATCCAGAAACTTGAAATTTCCTGTGAATAAGTGCAAATGAACCGCATCTTAATTGCCTGTGCTATGAAATCTTTTCTACGGACTTCTACCCTCACCTCCACCCCACACCCCCACCAAACTCTGCCTAGCTTAGCACAGTTTCTCATTTGATCCCTTCTAAGGGAAGCTGGGGAAGGTACATTGGAAAGGTCGGCACGGTTCAGAAACCCAGGCATACTCCTTATTAGAAAAATAATGGAAGATGATAAGGTGGTAAGAATGTCGTCTCTGGCCATGTTGCTTACGGCACTTGACACAGTACACTTCTCTGCCTCCCACAGACCAGATAGGAGTTGACGCTAAGTGCAGCATGACTGGGTAGACTCAAAGTGCTCCCCTCTGGAAGCATCTTCAAAGACCTTGGAAATAAATTGCAGTCCCTTTCTACTATTTGAGATTTTAATACCGCAGGAAGAGAATCATCTGCTTCTGATGGAGATTTAGGTTAATTTGATTCTAAATCATTCCCTATTTTCTGCCCACCCTTATCCAACATCCTACCTGGATACATGTGCACACATACGCACTTTTTATTCTATGTATTTCCAAGTATTTAAGAGGGATGAAAGTGTGCAGGCTAAACCAGGCCAGTGAGAGGGCAGCTGAAGCTGTCACGGAGCTCTCTCCCTCTGACATGTAAGTCAGCCAAATTGCCACAGCCAACTAGCAATCATTTGTCTTTTCCCTCATCTCCTCAGAGCAGAAGCTGATGTTCAGGGTGGTTTTAGAATATGGACAGGGGATCTCCACAGCCAGGAAAAGACATCTGAAGCTTCCCCCTCCCTCCCCCAAAGCCGGCTCAGCGGTTGTGACTCCTCTAAGGCTCGGACGCGGGTCTCCAGAGGTGAAAGGAACGTGGATTAGCCCACTGTGCTGCCTTGCCCACAGCATAGTATAATATTAATTAGTCACCTTCCTTATTATTCAGTCAAAATATGCCAGACTGAAATAAATTACATTCTTAGCACATATTTCACACCCCTGGATCAAGTCTTGCAAGGTTTTTCTTTTATTATTTATAAGATCATGTGCTGTCTTCCTGCGGAAAATGAGATGGTCTGCATGAGGAAAAAGGTAAAAGAAATGCAGAGAAATGAAACAATCAGATATTCCCTAATGATATTTAAAAATAGAAAATTTGCTACTGTTACATACAGCATGTTCCATCTTTTGAGATTTAATGGCTCTCTTGTGGTTTAATGGAGAATTACTTTCAGTAATTGATTATTAAAATTTAAAATTGCTAACCGTCTTCATTATTAGATGAGCGAACATGTTATCCTTGTAATTAAAAAAGCCTGAGACTCACTTTCATCCTGTTGACAGAGCGGGCAGACTGTCTCCACACTCAGACTTGATGGTTTCAGGCTTCTTGTTTGACAAAAATAGCCAGCCAGTCATTTGATGATGCAAATGCAGAACATCCACAGAGACTGAGCAGAAAATATAATGAACAAAAAATAAAATAATAAAAAGCCCTACAAGCTAATTAAAGTTTTCAGTCCCGACTCATTAAATGCTACGCATTTCTTATGTGATATTTCAGCATGCGTGCTCAGGTAGCACAGGGCGCTGTCAGGCTATTTTCCTGCCTCACTCAACGTGCCCTCAGAAAGCAGCACAGTCATCCCTCCTCCACGTGCAACAGCGTCTGCCCTTTGACATTTCACCTCCAATGTTTACCATTACAAATTGTTGGTTTCGGCAACATGCCACACCAAGTGGGTACTGGAAAAAACCCAGTGCGATTCCTTGCTCTTTCGAATGTGTATGGAATGTCTCTAGATTCTCACATGGAGAGTGCCAGGGCGTAAGCCCTTGGCTGAGTCAAAACAGTGGCACCTCAAAATCCCTTAGCAAGTCCACATCCTGAGAACAAAGCTTGAGCAGTCAGTTACCCACGCACTGGGGCTGGGGCATTTGTCTGGATAGAGCTTACATTTGCTTGAAAGTTTTCATCGTATTAGAGTGTTCGTGAAGGCAGCACACAGTGATTTCCAAAAGGAAATTTTATAACTGTCAATGAAAAGACCCTATCAAAAAGGATGTTTTTCACAACTCGAGTATTAGACAGATGTCAGCCTTCAGGAAAGGAAAACCCAGCAGACTTGAGAAGCACAAAGAAGCGAAGCAAAGATTTTTGTACATGAAGATTTATTCTGAAAATCAAGGAAGCCATCTGAGTATCAGCTTTCTCATAAAGTCTCAATCGTTTAGCTCATAAAATCCTTGCTCAAATGTCAATTTTTTTAAATTGACTAATCAATGACTTGCCAATATTTTTTTGAGATCCACACCCTCAAGGATGTCCTCTCTGAGTCAGCCGAGCCAACCTTGATTATTCCTTAATGCAAATCACCACCCTATCCTTTGTCCACGTTCAAAGACTATGCTATCACTGGGCAGTATTTAGATCGTATTGTAAAGCTGTTCTCATGCATTTGTCCTTGAGTTTGTCTTCCCAATTAGATTATATGACTCTCAAGAGTGAGAGCAATTCCTTTTATTTCTTTTACGATTTTCACTTACCTACAGCCTCTTACCTGATGTCATGCTCAACAGACATCAGACCTACCACCATATTATGTGCTCACTGGGTTAGATGTGGAGGTTTGACAAGGAGCTGAACTCTTCTATTTCAATTAACTATAACCTTGAATTTAGGTTATATATAAATATAACCTTGAATTTAGGACCCAAGCAGAATAGATCAGCCTTTCTCAACCATGGAACACATTTTCAATTTACCCAAGAATGGTACGTAACTATTTCTATTCTATATATAAAAAAGATAAGCAAATTTGTTACTCACAGTGAGCATTAACAATTAATTCTCAAATTTCTTGAGAAAGGCTAGTCTAGATTATTCTTTCAGATTACTGTCAATGAAGTCACAAAGTCATTAACAAATAAGCAAATGCCTGTAATGTGGCAACGTTCATCCTGGAATATAAAGTTCCAGCTCATTTAAGGCCACCTCACACGTCACCCCCAAACCCATAATCACTTTTCTATAACCAAATATCCTGGCACATTACCCATTCCAGTGAATCACATTTCTACCCTCTATCCAATATTACTAGAAAATGATATGTATGCTAATGGCATAATTCACATTTGAACATTTTTCTACCTCTCCCAGACCTAGAAGAATGGTTTTAATGTGGAAGAGATTTCAGTAAATATTAAATAAATGAATGAATAAATAAGTGAAATTTTAAAAATGGCTTAGTACTGGCTTTGTTTCCATATCTTGGTTTTCTTTCTTGTATTTACATATGAATGGAAATAATTACTCAATGCAGGTATACTGACTGAGACTTTAGAAACCATTTTTTTGTCATGTAAGCACCAAACACATATCTGAAAACTAATTCTTGATCTTCCCATCTCTGTTGATAGTTATTTTATAGTTATAATTTCTCAGGCCATAGCCTGTAAGTAATTCCTTTCTCTTTCTCTCATAACCCATATCCAATTCATCAACGAATTACAACAACTCTTCTGTCAAAATAGATCCAGACCATTTGTCACCAACTCCACCACTACCACTTTGTTTCAAGATATCATCATCTATCCTGGATTATTCTTATCGTCTCTTAACAACACTGACCATTTACTGCCAAAAATACCCTCTTGCTGCATCACTTTGAAGTTATTCTTTTATCCCAATCCTTTGATTATTCCCCATTTTGTTACAGTGACCTACAAAGTCCTACACATCTGGCTGCTCCTTCTCATCTTTAACTTCATCTTCTGCTACCTTTTCCCTCTTTTACTGACACCAGGCATGGCCTCCTGGATATTCTCGCATCCAGACACCCTGCTCCCTGAAGAAATGTCTCAATGGGTTTGTACTTATTCTTCCCCTGGCCTTGCTGCTCTTCCCTGACATAGATGGGAATAGAGACTTGCTCCCTCAACTTTATTCAGATTACTATTAAAATTTTGCCCTATTATTAGAACCTTCAGAGATGTATATGTTTGTCTACAACTAGTTTAATTTCTCAAGGTAGGTTTAAAATGGAGAATGTATGAAAGTTGTAAGTTGTTAACTGAACATGAAAACACAAATGTTGACATAGTTTGGGTGCATCATATATAAACATAATTTGGAAATGCTATGGCTTCCCAGGAGGTGATTACCAAAAATGTATTTCCCACTATAGTTTCTTTCTGACCCACCTTTTTCATCTTCTACATATGATGAAAATTAATGCCTAAAAAGGGTTCTCAGAAAGTTATTGACAACCTATATAGATGGTTTATAACACTCCAAATTCGTTTCTGCATTGATTCAATTATTCTTATTTTTCTCCAAGCAACAAGAGTCATGAAGTGAGGTAGGAAAGGAAGGGGGAGAAAAATTAAAAGATAAAAAAAAAAAACACCTTGTATTTATACTTTTTTGTGGTCAGATCAATCAGACTTATAAAAAAATTGAGCAGTAAAAGATATCCCCCCAAGCTTTTGTTTTTATTTATTATTTTTTACTGGTTGTTCCCACACATTATAATATCCTGGCAGCAACATAGCTAATAACAGCCTGTTGGCATTCAAACAACTTCTAAAGAGCATTTTAATTTTCCAAAATTCTGACAACCTCACGTTATGCAGGTTGAACTAAAGCTTATTTTTATGGTTGAAGTAAAGACAGTGCAGTAGGAAGTTTCTCTGATAAGAGGTTTCATGTATCTTAAAAAATAATCAAAACTTTCTGAAAATTAAAGCTGGATACAGTATTGCCTGATTCACCTTCTCATTTTACAGAGAGGATTCAAAGACCCAGGGAGATGAAATGATTTGCCTAAGGCACGTGGATTGTTACCAGCAGAGCTGGGGATAAAATTCAAGTGCCTTGGCTCCCAATTCACTGTTCCTTATGCTTTGCTGTGCTATGTGCCTTGTTCATGACTGTGTTATTTAACTACTCACAGTGAAAATCCAACCAATGTCAGCCGTACTCCCTAGGAAGTTGTAATCCAAAATGTGAAGCCAAGGGATAACATGAAAATACTTAGTCATAATTTTGTAAAATATATCTTCCACTTTCCAACTGACAATCTTTAAAGCATTTTCATATCTATCACTTTATCCTACCTTTGAAAGAATGCTTTAAAAACTATACAATAGAAAACATTGCATAAATATTAGTAGGTAAAATTTAAATAATCCAATATACTCTCTGCGGGATGATCAGGAAAGAAATGGATTCTTACACGTAGGAAGAAGATGGTGCTCTCATCACCTATGCTGGATTCCACTAAATGGTTTGATGGATTAACCTTTACACAGGTATATATATGTTTACATATATACATTAAATATGTGTATTAGGTAGTTTTATGTACACACATATACACCTATATATAATTTCTCTTCTTTGTCCTCACATTTGTATTTGGAATCCACAAACGCTCTTTGCTATATCCCATGTGTCAGCATAGACGAAAGCCATCTCAGGGCGCTGGAAATGGCAGAGAGTGAATAATTAAGATCAGGCATCAAGACATTGACATGTCATTCACTGATAACACGGAAGGACGGGATGCCAATAGTACTTTCTAAATATGCCACCAAGGGAGGGATTTCCTAGATCCTTAATAAAATTGGCCCCCATACATAATGGATACTACCAGTCAGTGCCTGCTTTCCACTGCATGGCTTATGTCAAAATTATGAAGGGAGAAAATAATAAAAGGATATTGTCCATTTTCTATGGAGTAGACAACTGTCTATTTTATGAAATTTGAATAGAGTCAGGCAGGGCCTCTGGCCAAAAGTATATTTCTCAGTACCTGTCATATTGCCTGAAATCCCACCATTATTGACTCAACCCTTTGTGTCTTGAGTCTTTTTTAGGCCTCAACCTATTAAAATGAATATATTCTTAGAAAGGACACAGTCTCCTCACAGATCAGACACTTAATTAATGGGATCCGAAAAAAACGCGGGGATAAGGAGAATGATAATAGAGGCAAGTTTTTAAAGTAATACTACACAAACAAATATATTTTGTACATAGGAAATTTGTCTACAACCATCATACATATCACAACATTGAGTGGAACTTTCCTAGTTGCCTCCAAATAGGCACTAGGGTCCACAGTAAAATTAAGAGACCCCTGCCCCCAAAAGCCCAAATTCAAAAGAGAATTACCAATAATTGTGGCCAGGCAGCATATTCTAGTACTTCAGAAGTTCAGCATCCTTGAGAAATAACTGGAGGATGGCTTTAGAGAGTGGGTCCAGAACACATCTCTTATAAAAATGTTTAAGTTTAAACTGGGTAAAGATGGGTTCTGAATCTTTTTTTCCGAGTAGCTGGCTGAGGTCCTGCATATCTACCAACATGTTTAAAGAGCCAATTGTGCAGTGTGGTGCCTGTGGCTCAGTGAGTAGGGTGCCTGCCCCATATACCAAGGGTGGAGGTTTCGAACCCAGCCCCGGCCAAGCTGCAACAACAACAACAACAAAAAAAAAAAGTCAATTGTGCAATTTCATATACCACTATTTTTTTTCTTGTAAGAGTTAAATGTTATGAAACACTCACCAGCCTAATTCTATCTGACCCAATATTATTAATGCTCAGATTCCTAAAATCTACTAGGTTTGACTAATGTGAGAGCTTAAATGACATTCGATTAAATTGTTTAGTGTGAGATTAAAGTACATGGTAAAATAAAGAATCACTATGAAAAACTGCCTGAAGAAGACATGGCAGCAAAAAAATCAGGAGAACTACTATGACCCCCAGCCATCCTGAACTACCCCACCGAACTCCCATGTGGCTCCAAGGCCAGGGTCAAGGAGGTTTGTGCAAGGGGACTACAAAGGACAAGGGGCTACCAGCAGCTCACTGTCCATACCATTACAGAGCCGAGAATGAATAGCTCTATGGGTCATAGCATCTGTTCATTTGACCACTCGTACATGGGGAGAAAAATCTTACTCCAGATCCTCTGCAGGAAACTCTATCTATAAGTAGATAAAAGCTCGGCTTGGGTTTGAGAACAACTCACGGTACTGCAGAGAAAGAGGGAAAGGGTAGTGAACATCTAAAATGTAGTGAAGCCTAATATATGCTCTTTCTGGTCAAACCCCTCAGTCACACCAAACCATCATGCATCCCAAGAAGTAGCAGCTCATTTGGAGAAAAGATGTTCTACAACTCCCCAGGGGACAGTGCTGACCCCAGGGACAGATTCTACAAACCTTATAGACAGAGTGAGGAAAGGCTCTATTCACTCACTAGAATTTCCTGGCACGTCCATAAATGTCAATAAACACTGGTCCAAGGGGCGTATGATGTTCCAATATATTTTGATATAAAAGTTGTAAACGGGAGAGTCTTAAAATAAAAGTGCTAGAGGAAAATGTGTGAGAGTGTTGGGGAAAGCTGAGCCATTCTCAAAGGCAGCATATGACGGCAAAGGGGGGCTGCCAGTCCCCCGAAGCCAATTGAATAATCTGTTTCATTGACACAATTATTAAATCATTGATTAGTGTGCTGAGTGGTCTGTATCAGTTGTCTTTATTACAGGTGAATTGTAGCCATTGCCAGCTGTTTCTGTGGCAAGTTTTTCAGCTGCAGAAAAGCTGGCGTTGTGCCCAGATGCAGCCTGGGAGGCCACAGCTTCAAAGTGCTTTTTCTTTCCCCCAGTGAGTGCTTCTCCCTGTCATTACATGGTTTCCCTGTGCTCTCATCATTACAACAATAGAATCCATAAAACCAAATGCAAAAACAAAGGAATAACTTATTGGCAACTAATGAAACACAGAAAGATTGTTCAAGCAGTGTAAATGCGAAAAGGCTTTGAACCAGTTTAAACAATCTCCTTTTATTCTGTTGCCCGTTGTTAATACAGGCGTGAAGGCCAGTGTCTCAGCTCCATGAAAATTACACCTTCTTTGCCTGAAAGGTCTGCTCCCTTGTTGCCTCAACATCTTGAATTATTTTGGAGTGCTGGTTTGTTTTCTGTCCACTTGCTCAAATTCTACCAATCAATGATGGCTAGCTCAGCTCCCAAGTTTTTTGAAAAATCTCCCCTAAACACCACACACTCTACTGAGCTTTCTATTCTTTCATTTTTTCAATAATTCAGGAGAAATGAAAATTGAGCCAGGAGAAGCTAGGGAAAGAAAAGGGAACTTAGAGAGTCCATGCCACATCACAAATGGACCACAGCACATCTCTCAGATCCCAGAGGTCTTCTGAGAAATTTTCTCAATCAACACTCCAGTCATACGAAGGTTTGACAATTAAGTTCTTATTGAACTTGGCAAGAGTGGGAGTGAAATCTGGGACATGTTAATCCAAATTTATGGGTATAATGCCATAAAGAAAATGGCAGTATACAAATGGATTAAATGTACCAATGAGGGGAGAGTGTCAATAATGAAGCAAGTCCAGGGTGGCCAGTAATGAACAGAACTGATGGAAACATTGTAAAAATTTATTGAATTATGCATCAAAATCATTGGCTGATTGTAAGGAGCATAACAGACCAGGTAAACACCTATAGACAAACGGTTAGGAAAATCTTAATGGGAAATCTTGGCCAACAACTCATGGCTCTTGCATCACAACAGTGCACCAGCTCACACAGCACTGCCTGTGAAGGAGGTTTTAGCCAGTAAAAAAATACCTGTGTTGGCATACCCTCCTTACTCACCTGCTCTGACCCCCAATGACTTTTTTTTAACCCACAGATAAAGGAAATATTTTTTAAAAGACATTTTGATGATATTCAGGATATCAGAGGTAACACAAGTACAGTTTTGATGGCAATTCCAAAAAAAGTTCCAAAATTGGTTTGAAGTATGGACTAGTCACTGATCCATACTTGGCTGCATAGATTCCCAAGAGGAGCACTTTGAAGGTGACCATAGTGGTGTTCAGCAATAAGATATGTAGCACTTTTTCTAGGATGAGTTCAAGATCTTAATTGTTGTTCATTAATAGCTCCATTAATGACTCAGCACTGGAAGATGAGAAGAACCATGTTTGCTATCCCTGGTGCTGAGGGAATGCCACAGGTCTTGGTGTCAGATTAACTAGCGTTCAAACTCCAGACTGAAAGTTTATTACATGTGTAACCACAGTTTTTGCTTTTTTAATCCCCTGACACTTGAAGTTTTAATCTATAGAACAAGAATGATGCCACCTTCCTCACAGTATGAGATCTACCTAGTACCTGGTGCACATTTCATGTCCCCTGGGCTCTTACTAAGGACACTTATTGTTGTGCACTGCTAACTGGGTCTTATCTGTTCAAGTAGATGGTAAGTTTCTTGAGGATTGTGCTACAGAAGGTTCTCCATGCTAAGGATAAACTGTGTAAGTATAATGTAAACTTTTTAACCTTTTTCTTGAAATAGTAGATATAGACTAGAAGAGACTTTGGTGATTTTATGACTGAAAAAAAGGATTAATGTGTTAACACTGTCAGGCATTTGATTCTAGCAATATGTTCATTCTATGTAGATGCTATGTTATTAAAAAGTTAAAGAATAAAGTAAAACAAAGCTCTGCCATTTGTGGCACAGATATATTATAGCATTAATAATCTGAGAGAATTCTGATCCATTCTTTTAACATCTCTATAGAGTCTACTAAAGCCTAGAGATGAATGGCCTAATTTGGTCAGGTACAGCTTTGACAAATGGTAAGTGAGAACCACATCTACAATATTAGCTTGATGTGTTCATGCCAAATTATATTTGAGAACCATTTTGAATGAAGATTGGAGTTAGCACAGATATTGGGTTATTCTCCTTGAGAGAATAGTTAACTTATAAATATAAAATTGCACCCTTAACTAAGGCCAGAGGGGCTTCTTAATGCCTTCATGCTCCCCACCACCCTCTCAATGTGCCACTAAATGGGCAGGTTGCTATGTAGTCCAAAATACAGTAGAGATTAATGTCTTGAATTCAAACATCTTCACTCGCTTCATCTCTATTTGGAAATCAAGCTTGCGATACAAATGAAATCTCAAACTTTCCAAGTTAGGTTTCCTTTGCTTCTTTTCTACATATAGTAAATGCAAAATCTCCAGTCACTAGAAAATAGATTAAGTAATCATAGAATCATAGAACTCCATGCTGGAAGGGTCCTTAGAGATCATCTAGTCCAACCCCCTCATTTGAAGACATGAGGAGACTGATGTCAGCAGAGGATTATAGCCTCAGGGGTAAACCAGAGTTCATTAACTCATCTTAGAAAGGACCTGTTTTGTTATTAGAATAAATGATTAAATGATTCCAATTTCATGCCATCTCCTCTATTCAGAAAGTTTACCATTCGCCTTCTCCTTTTGTCTGTGTAACCATGACAATAGTGGGGAATAATATAGCTATCAGTATATAAAAGCTCATTAGCATCAACAAGAAACTCACCAATCAGCTTAGGTCTATTAAAGGGCTGTTAACTACCTTCTCTGCTTTCCATTTTCCAATACACTTGCTCTCTTGACTCCTCCCTGAGGCTGACTCTTTCCTCTTGTGAAACATGTCCCTCACAGTTTGACAGCTGGGATTTACAAGTGGAATCCTACCTGAGAAAGCCCTGTTCTCAAGCAGGCTCAAATGCATCTTGCCCTGGGATTTCTGGCCTGCCTCTGCTTTCAAGAACCCCTGATATTATGTCTAAAACACAAGCGAACATTTTCTCCTCTGTGTATACAGCAAAGAACAGAGACAATTAGGTATAATTTAGAACTAGGCACATTTGTTAGCAAGAATCTTTTAGAGAGGATTTGGTGTTTGGAGTTTTTCGTTTGATTTTTCCATCACCACTCTCATACCACCAGAAGCAATTTGATAATTTGGGCTAATTTCTATAGGTTTATATGCAATACACAACAGTTGGTCAAGGTATTTCTATTAAATCTTCACCCTCTGCTTTCCCTCTCCAAAAAGCACAAAACAAATAAAAATGAAAATTGGGCAAGAGAATTGGCAAAATATAAAGAGACCAATCCGCTTTTGACCAATTTTAAATCATTCGCTAAAATCACATTTGTCTAAACTTCACTAAAAGAGACAATGACATTGAGTTTTCCAGTTGAGCTACACGAAAAGAGGAGAATTATAGAAAGATACTCAACAACTGCCTTAAGAAGTTTTTGTTTTCAAAATATATCATGGGAACATATTCTCCCAAGTAAAGTATCTCAAGAATGGAGGAAAAAATATCCAATGTACTCAGTACTTCTATGAAACCAACTTATATTTACTCACACTTTCTTATGAAAGATAGAATGCAACTATAGCCCAGGATAAAGGAGAGAAATGGAGTGGAAAGGGAGGGGTCGGGGAAGTTTGGTAGAGGGAAGGTAAAAGGTGGGACCACACCTATGGAGGATATTGCAAGGGTACAAGTCAAATCTGTTAAGTGTAGAACATAATGTCTTAACACAACAATCAAGTAAACAAAGTGAAAGCTATGTTGATTGGTTTGATATAAACACATCAGATTGTCTAAAAAAATCAACACATTGTATCCCACATATGCATAAATGTATTCATGATCTATGTGTATATGACTTAATAAAAAAAAATAAAAATACATCATGGACTTAGAAAAAGACAAATAGAATAATGGAACAGGATGGAGCAGAGTCCAGAAATAGATACTCATGTACATGATCAACTAATTACTGACAAAGATGCAAAGGCAATTCAGTGAGTGAAGAATGGTGTTTTCAGCAGTTGGTACTGGGGCAAGTAAATATCATATCTAAAAGAATGAACATTGATTCATACTTTCCACCTATAAATAATTTATTCAGAATGGATGAAGATCTAAATGTAAACCTAAATTTATAAAGTTCCTCAAAGGAAACACAGAAGAAAATTTTGTAATCTCAAGTTAGGAAAAAATCCATAAAAAGATGAAATGTAGAAATTGAACTTCACCATAATGATGAACTTCTTTTTTAAAAAAATGCAATAATAAAATGAAAACACAGCCACTAAAAGGGAGAAAATATTTGCAAATCATATGTCTCATAAAGAATTTGTATCCAATATATAAATAATACACAAAGTTCAACAATAAGAAAACAAAGAATTCCATTCTAAAAGTGAAACAAAATATTTGAATAACCATTGTACTGAAGAGGATATAAGGATAGGAAAGAAGCACAAGATAGGAAAATTAAAAATAAAATTACAATGAGATACTACTATATTGCTCTTAAAATTGCTGAAATTAAAAAGTGTGGAGCAACTGGAACTCTCATACACAGATGGGAGAATGTAAAGTGACATAATCACTTTGGAAAACAATTTAGCAATTACTTAAACAATTAAACGTACACTTATGCTGTGATCTAGATATTCTACTCCTAGGGGTTTTTCCCCCCAAATAAATGAAAACACATGTCCATATTGAGATTTGGATTTGAATCCTCAGAACAAATTTATTTGTAATAGCCTCAAACTGTATACAATGCAAATGTACCTTGACAGGCAAATGAATAAATACCTAGTGGTATATCTACGCAGTGAACTACTTCTCAGCAAGAAAAGGGAATGAATTATTGATACACATAACAAAATGAATGCTGCTCATGTAGAAATGATGCCTTACTGGGGTCAAAACATTTAACTTAAATATAAGCTTCAAAATAATTTTGCTGAGTGAAAGAAGTCAGATCAAACTGACAACAAGAAAAAGAAAACATACTGCATGATTCCATTTATATATAATGCTAAAAAATGAAAAAAATGGAAAACTAACCTCTAGTGACAGAAGGCAGTGGCTGTCTGGGACAGAGAGAGGGCCCAGGGGGCACAGAGGATTGTAGAGAAAACAAGGGCAACAAAATAAGAGAAGGAACCATTTTGAGGAATGGAAAAGTTTATTATTTTGATCATGGTGAAAGCTTTATGGATATCAACATATGTTAAAACTTATCCAATTTTATACTTATTAAAAATGGAAAAGAAATAAAAATAAATTTGCCATGTACTCACTTATTGATATGATTCCTTCTTATGATTATAGAGTGCCACTTTTGAGGATATGAGTCAAAGAGAAATAAAGTATGAGGGAAGTCCACATAAAGAATATAGCAAAGGGGGCCAATAGGGCCAGCTTAGGTGCCGGATGTCCCTTATTTTAGCTAAATTTGGAAATCATTTCCTGGAGCACAGCTTCTGTAAGCAGCACTTTTAAAAACTGTTTGTTTCTTTAATTTACCTTCACCACTTCAGGCACTACTTTTCATTCAGTATTTACTCTGTGCCTAGTATTTTATCAAGGGCTTTGCGTGCATTTTCCCATTTATTCCTCCCAGCAGGTGTTATTGTACCCATTTTACAGATAGGAAAATTAAGGCTTAAAGAGATTATATAATATGCACAAAGGCATACAATTAGTGCATGCCAGGCAGAATGAAAACTCAAAACCAGGTCTGACCACAAAATCCCATGCTCCAAATTTGCAAAGTTCGTGCTGTTTATCCAGAAGACAGAAACAATACGCATGGGAAAATAATAACGAAGTCATTTGATCGCATGAATCTATCCCCTGAAGAAGCTGACCTGCTCAGGTACATGGTCTCTCCTTCATCTTACAGAAAGCATCCTGCTCCAAAATGCTTAGTAAGGCTTACTTTTTGAGGTACACTGGGAAAAGCTTGCTTCACTCTGATAATAAAATGTGAATACATCCTTGAAATCATGGATGAAAATAAGTAGAGATAGGTAAATATGGATAAGTAAGATGGAGCCAACAGACATAACGCCACTAAAGGAAGCCATGTACAGCTTTTTAATCTCCCCCATTGCACAAGGGCAATGAAGTGAAAGACCAAGTGAGTCTCGTACCTTGACTCCATTTACCAGCCATGGGCTCATGCCCTCTCGCAGGGGTTTAGTGACATAGAAAGAACACTTAAAAAAATGTATATGCATAAAGCTGCAACATGAGTTAGGGGTAGCCTTGATGAACAGATTTCCTTTGTTTTTTGTTCTTTTACTGTCTTCTAAACTCATGGCATTACATTACCAGTCTGGGTTCTGCATTATTCATGTTAAATAATCTGCTAAATAATGTGTCCTAGAAGGCATGATCTGAACCAAGGTAGCTCACATAAGAAAGAAAAAAAAATAATGGCATAAATGATAAATGAAATAAAGATTTTTAAAGAAATTTTATGGTATTTAATTAATCTACCAGTTTTACTAAGTTGCTTTCAAGTGAAATGGCTCTTTACCAGAGCCTTTTGAAAAGGTTAGAAGTGAATTCCCTGAGCTACAATCATTAGCATATAGATGTCTCTAAGTGTTAATTTCTGTTTTCACTGAATGAATGTAATTTAAAATGAGGCCCTTTCAAATCAGTTAACTTCGGCCATTTGAGAAAGATAAGAAAAATGGACTCAAGCATGAACCCCAGCAGAACCTGCTTCTTGGGATAAGTACTATACGGCACAGCCACGCACTACTTTGGGAAATTACAGATCTGTACAGAAAGAGAAAGAGGGTTTGAGGTGAGCAGGTTAAAAGGACCCCAAACATTTGCTTTCGATTTAGCTAATCATGAAAAGGAAATTGAAAATGAATGAAGGAATCAATTTTGAAAAAATATAGCAGTTCTGTCCCTGAAGAAAAGGCTGGTAACATTGTTGATGAAACACAGCAACACCAGCTTTCTGTTTGTGCAAAGTTCTTGGCACACACTTCCCTCAAGTTGGGTTATACAATGGCAAGTTGTACTAATAAGGATCTTTAAGATTTAACTCCCACTCCCTTTACAAACAGTCTAAATCTGTTTACACTCCTATAACCAAATACCTGAGACTGGGCAATTTATAAAGAATAGAAATTTATTTCTCATGGTTTTGGAGGCTGGGAAGTCCAAGATCAAGGTATCAGCAGATTCAGTGTGTAGAGGGTCTTTTCCTTGTAGATGGTACCATCAAAGTTTCCTCACATGATGAAAGGCGGGAAGGAAAGCTGTGTCCTCACATGGCAGAAGAGTGGAGTAGCAAAAAGGAGCATAGGAAAGTCCTTCTAGACCTTTTCCAAGGGACTAATCTATTCATGAAGGGAAATCCACAGAAGGAGTTTGAACAAAGACATTGACTGACTGTTTTCTTATTTTAAGTGATTATTCTGGCTGATATGTGGAGAAGAGATTGGTCATGGGGCTTTACAAGTATCTCTTTGTCACATGCTAACATTATATTGTGTTTGACAAAGCATTTTAAACTAATGGGGCCTCCTCCAATATTCTCAAAAACTCCACCACGGTGCCTCACTTCCCTGCATATCTGATTGTACCATCAAGTTCATCATATCTTCTGAGCGTGGAGGGCCACTGATGCTGGGAATACTGGTGATTTCCTTGTGTTTTTACACTGGATCTACAATGGGTCTCCTCATAAAGGGCTTCATGTTGTCCTCACGGGCTTGAATTGTATAACTATAACATCATTTTTCTAAAGGCAGAAAACTTCAGACACTGTGACTCCTCCCTCCCGCTGTAGCAGTTGGCCAGCTCTCCCAACAAAGGTGACATGGGGATCACACTTCTGCACACACACAGATGCACACACGGACACACAGGGCAATGGATAAAGGGAATGAGAGGTTTTGTTGTTTTGCTTTCCTTTGTTCAAGGGCAAAACTAGAATAAAACCTTGAAGGTCATGCCACAACTGGATGGCTGACATCACCATTCTACAATAGCTCTTTCCATCTGCTTGAGAAGCTGTTTAAAGGACTCAGTTCTATCAGTGTCCATCCTTCTTTTGCTTCAGAAAATTCAAGTGCATAGAAAACACATTCATTCCTGATGCCCTAAATAATATACTAAGTAGCCTGAAGTGATGTGTCAGCTAAGATGACGAAAGTATTACTAAGAAGAACCCTAAGCTGCAAGATAACATAGCTAAAGGAGAAACATGTCTCTGTGCTAGAGGTTGAGTTTCAGAGTTTATAAACAAATAGTAAATTCAAAATATAATCTGATTAATCTGTACCTCTCATAGCCCTATTCATGCAACAAATATGCATTTACCACTACATTGGTAGTAAATTTAGAGGGTATAGTTAATAATTATTATAAGAGCTGATTTACACTGAGCAATTGGGTGTTTTTATGCGTGTAATCTTTCTAATACAACATTGTAGTGAAGTAACTATTATAATCCTCATTTTACAAATGAAGAAAACTGAGCTCAAATAGGTTAAGCAATTTGGCAAGGTCTTATTTTGAATATGAAGTCTGACAATTGTTTGTGAGCTCACACAGAAAAAATGCTGCATACCTCATTCTAAATATTACTGTGGTCACCTCTGAAGTACTCCCCTTGGAAAGCTATGCATGGATGCCAG
Source organism: Loris lydekkerianus (assembly GCA_963574355.1). Classification (NCBI taxonomy): domain Eukaryota; kingdom Metazoa; phylum Chordata; class Mammalia; order Primates; family Lorisidae; genus Loris; species Loris lydekkerianus. The sequence continues at coordinate 18,881 of CAUYPK010041077.1, forward strand.
TGCCTAGTTCACACTTCAAAGCAATTTTGGGACTCTTTTTTTGAAATGGCCATCAGAGCTCTCATATTATCCTTGATGTTCTCAAACTGTCATCAAAATGTCTTCCTTTTAATATTTCCCTTATCTTCCAACAATAATAATAAAAAAAAAAAACTCATTGGGGGCCAGGTCAAGTGAATAGGGAGTGTGCTCCAGTACAGTTACTTGCTTGCTGGCTAAAGATGCCCTCACAGATACTGCTGTGTGAGCTGGTGCCTTGTTGTAATATAAGAACCATGAGTTGTTGCTGAAAAGTTCACGTGGTTTTCATCTAACTTTTTCATGCAGTCTTTTCAGCACCTTTATTATTCAGCAAATAATAAAGATGGTTAACTGTCCAATTGGTACAAATTCATAATGAACAATTCCTCTGATATCAATAAAAAAGGTTAGCAACATTATATTGACTTTTGGATCAGACTGACAGAAATTTTTTAGTTGTGGAGAATTGGTTGACTTCCATTCTGCATGGAAGTCACGCAATTGATGCTTTGTTTCAGAGTCATATTGAGACACTCATGTTTCATCACCAGTGATAATAAGGCCCAAAACAGCATCTTGCATCTCTGTCAAACTTTATCTCCCTCCTGCTTTTTTTTTTTTTTTTTTTTTTTATCATCGAGCTACTTTGAGGTCATTTTTGCATACCTCTTTCTCATGCCAAAATTTTCCATTAAAATTTTCCCAACTATTTCTCTGTTGATGTTTACTTAGCTTACTTCTCAGAATGCTTCTCACAGTCAGCGGATGATTTTGACACACAACGTGAGTTTTTGCAGTGTTTTCATCAGTTCTGCTTATGACTGGCCCCCCGACCTCTCTTCATCAGTGACGCTTTCTCTCCCCTCAGAAAGATGTTTAATCCATTTCTACACCACTATTTACTTCATGGCACTGTCCTCATAAACTTGGACTAACACATCCCTTACTTCACTTCCACGATTGTCAAGCGTAACAAGAAATTTAATGTTTGTGTGTTTGTTGCTCTAATTCAATCTCTAACATTTTCGTGATGATCCACAAAAATGTGCAACAATAATAATGAATACCACTCAGCAAGGCACTACCACATGTTGACACCAACACAGTTGTGAGCCACTGGTATGCCAAGGTTATATACCTTTACTCAGGTGTTTGTACAATGCTGCCAGCATAAGCACATGGTGGCAACTCTGTAAACTTAATTGTCAGACCTAATAAGTGACAGACCTGGGGTTCAAATGTAGGTCTGTTCATTCCGAGGTCCAAATGCTTCTTATTGTCTGCAAGAAGCTTGCAGTAGGAGAGATAATAATGTAATCTACTAATTTTCATCATGGAAAGTGTATGTACAGTGGTCTCAAAGAAGAAGGAGTGCTTAGAAAACAGACTCGCTGCATAGAAGGGTTACACAGCAAGTCGAATTTGAGCTGAATCCTGTGCTGCCACTATAAAAGAGGCTAAAATATCCTTCCCCAGAGATATGTTGTCTCTAGATTTAAATCCATTGATCTGGCTTTACCTTCTTGAACAAATTGCTTAATATTTCAGGGTATCCATTTTCTCATCACAGAGGAATGATAATAGTATGTTGTAGGAGACCAGATGATTCAAGGGAAGGAGACATAAGAGTTAAGCTTTGAACGCTCTGTGACTATAACTAACTGTGATATAACATCTCAGTAATAAGGGCATGGGGAAGGGATTTGGCTCTCTTGAGCACGAGAGCATGAGAGCACGAGCACCAGTGCTTGGCGGTCTCCACACCGGTGGTGCAAATAGTCACAGGATCATTTTTTTTTTTTTTTTTTCCACATATACATGTGTTCATTAGGTTTCCACTTTTTGCCTTCACAAAATTAAAATGGCTTAAAATTTAAGAACAATAACAATGTTTAAGATAGGGACCAGAAACAAAAACCTCGCAAAGAATGAACTAAAACAAATACATTCAGAAAATAAATCAGATGATTGCTACAGCAAAGTATTAAGCAATAATTATAATAGTAATGCAAAGAAAGTAACATTCTCATTGTCAAATAAGATTTGTGGTGCCCTTTTACGCCCTTCTACAAAGACTACTAAGATTCCCTCTCCTACTAAGACTGTTTCTCTCTCTCTCTCTCTCCTGCTAAGATGAATTGCCATCCAGCACCTAGGGGGAGTTGATCCCGAGCAAGGTAGCACAGCAGTCCATGTTGGACAGGGCAGCAACCTGGCATCCAGGCATCCAGGGCCCCAACAGTATGTATTTCATCAGATCATTATGAAGACTGAGTGAAGTCATCTCATGTGCTCAAAACAGTCCTTAACGTGTAGTAATCATGCAATAAATGTCATTAATTCTTACTTTTAGCAAAAATATGTAGGGGGTTATCAGGGTGGATTAGGTGGTGGAGGAAATGGCATTCTAAGCTGAAGGAAGATTCACAAAATCCTGTAAGCAACAGAAAAAAATCAAAGAAATTTGAGACATTCTAACATTGGTGTTTTAGGGTTTCCATGTGTAGAGGAAGGAGGTATCATTATGTAATAAGACAGGCAGGTAGCACATCAGTATTAAAATGATTTTTTAAGTAATATTTGAATTACAGATGAATTTATACTGTGTGTTTTCATCAATAAAATGGAAGAATTTGAGAAGAAACAATATAACCTTTCGTGGCTCTGGTAATTAACAAAGACCACAATTCCTGTTTTCTCCATGGTGAAGTTCTTATGGAATTCATTCCTGGGACCTTTAATCTAACTGGCAGCTTGGCATTCTTATTACAGAATCCTTTATCAGTTAAGATAAATAGTTAACTTACATTTAATGTCTTCAAGTTTTTATTAGTTGTCATATCCCTGGAAATGAACAATCATGAAATTTTGATGACTTTTGTGTTATGGTCAAATAGCCGATAATTATATACATTTTCTCACTAAAGTACAATCAATCTTGTTATGGCATCTCTTTTCTTTTTAACAAGTCTGCAGGGAAAAAACGTATGTTCTTCATAAATAATAATACAGGGAAACACTAGGGACATAAAAATACCAACATCAGTTGGTGCCAAATGATAATGTTTATCTAACAAATTTGTGCAGTGTACTTGACATTTCCCCCAAATCAGTTTGTTTCATTTATGGAAGCACAAGTACATTTTAATAGTTAATTTTCTTTATGACAAAAACATTCACATTCATCCTAAAACCAGATACATCTTATGTTAATACCTTGTTGACACATTTACTAGAGATGGAATGGGCACCCTGTATCCATCCAAAAGCCTGATATTAGGGAAATCTTTTGTTTCCAACCAGTCTGATCACTGCACAAGTAGGAATTGCCATTGTGCTGTAGATACTGCATTATGTTATTTATAAAGTGCTGCAGTGGAGCACAGCAACACCATTCATCAGTATCCAATCAGCAGTGAAGTTGGCAGAGGAAAGTGGGGTGTACAAGAATGCATTAGCACAGATGATTTCAACTGGCAGATTCCAGAGCTTGAACTTGGCGATAGTTTTTGAAACTAATTTATTTGTTATTTGCGGGAAAGGGATACCACTTTGAAGCAAATTTGAAATGTTTCCAATTTCAGGACATTGAAAAGTCAAAAATGCAGCCAGCATTCTTGTGTGATTTCCGCCCAGCATCCCCTTTCCCCATCCACATACCTGATAAGATGTCATTTCATTCTTTGCCATGGTTACATTTTTTTTGCTCATTCCCTATTTCTGTTTTTAAAATTGAATCCTCTCCAAATTCTTTTCCATTTTTAAACACCACCTGCTCTTCTTTCTAAAGTACCTCCAACACAGGTTCACATATCTTGAGAGCCCCATTAGTTTTGGAAGTGATACATACAGGCTATTTATTACTTAGTATTAAAGGCTAGAGTGTGTACATGATCTTTATTCAAATATATTAGTATTATGTAGATGAGTCAAAATGCCATGGGCATATAAATACAATGCAATTCCAGTCCAAAGCACAAAAGGATTTTTCATATACCTTTGCAAACTGATTCTTAATTCCATATAGGAGAAAGGGAACAAAGCTCTAAGAGCAGCTAAACATGTTTCAGAAAAGAATAAGGAACAAAGAGCCCTGTTGCACTAGAAATGAAAATTTTTATATAAAGCCATGGTAATTAATATAATGTGGTTCTTGAATAGAAATAGAAAAATTGACCAATAGAACTGAATAAGAATCCCAGAAATATACATGTGAGCTTGTTAAATGACAAAGATGGCATTTCAAATGTGTTATCAACAAACTATTCAAAAAAGTGGCTTTGAGACATTAGCATCCCAAAATAAGCAATAATAATAAAAATTAAATTGAACTCAAACAATATACACACATATAAATTTCAAGAGAATTAAAACTTATATATAAGAACCAAAATTAGAAAATGTTTATGGTCTTACAATGACAAACAATTAGGAGTTATAAGAGAATGGATAAGTTCATTTGGCCTGATTAAACTTAAGACATCTCTCTACCAAGGAAATGATAAAGTTTAAGGACAAGCCACCTACTGGGAGAAAACACTGAAACATGTATCACGAGGAACTTGAATTTCCATTTAACATAATAGCACGAAAGGAAATGTATATACATTGGTGTTATTCAAGTACAATTTTTACCAATCCAACTGGCCAAAAAAAAAAATTAAGTGTGCAACACTTAAAATGGTGAGGATGATTTAGGCAATTCTCATATATTTCTGATAAGGCTATAAAGTGTTAGGAATGACTGCAGTAGCTTTTGGCAGTACCTTCTAACACGGAAAATGGACACATATACAATCTGGAAATTCAACTCCTAGATAGTCTACCAACCATGACAAAACAAACACAACAGAACCAATACAAACAAAACTCTCATCGGATACAACTTAGTATATTTTTGCAGAATAATTGGTCATAGCAAAAACTTCATAAAACCCAAATAAATAACATAAAGAAAATAGATAAATTTTGATACAATCTCCAAAAGCAGCAAAAATGAAATACAGACACAGATAGTTAGATAGAATGACAAAAACAATAGATCAATAACACGAATAGATCTCAAACTACATTCAGTCTGTTTTCTTCTAAAAGTGAGTCATAGAACAACATGTAGAGGATGATAGCACTGCATAATTTTTTCAAACACATAGAGAATAATATGTATGTATAGATAGTTTTGTATATATAGTAGATATATAAAAATACACATAGAATTTGTGAATATGATTCTTTAGAGAAGGAAAAGAGAGAGAAAGCCATAATAACATATTTCTTTTAAAAAGAGGATCAAGTAAATATGACAAACTGTTATTTTATTCATTTTCAAAGGTGTGTGAAGTGTCTGCCGTGGAAAATAAATCTGAGATGAGAAAGTATGTAATATTTCTTCTTCTTATATACTCAAGGAGTTAACATCGTATCTCATTCCTCACTTGTTTTACCTTCCTGAACTAGAGCTATTTCTCACATTAATACCCGAATAAATTTTGCTATAAAAACTTTAAATATCTGCCCTTTAAGAAATAACTGACTTCTGAGCTTGCACAGACAAAATCTAATGGGCAAAGTTTAGGTGTTCAGGAAGTGCTAGCATTCTATTAGAAACACAGACAGAAATAGGGGCTCTCATCGGATTTATCTTCTCCCACTCATCAGCCCTAGAGCTATGCTATTCTACCAGCAATGATTTCCTGGAGTATTGTTACCTCTAATCAGCCCCCTTCCCCCACCCGGTCTTCTCATTGCCTTCTGTCTGCCACCAAGGGGGGAGCTTTATCCATTAATATCATCATACGTGTGATATTTGAAAAACACTTTTCTAATCTAATGGGAGAGTCAGCTAAGATGACAGGAAGAGCAGAAGTAGGAAATACCCAGGGTTGGGGCATTTACTAATTAAGTTGGTTTTGCTTTGTAGAGAAGAACCCTAAAACAGTTTCAAACATCCAATTGGTTTAACATAAACATGTTTCTATGTCACTCGTGTAGCATGTACCACATAGACTGGTTGAGGGCTCCTTTTCACCCAGGAACCCAGATGATAGAAGCTTCACCATCTTGTAGCTGTACTGTCTGGAAAATATAATCTTCATTGTACCTTTGTCAGATCAAGAGCAAGTGGGAAGGGGACACCAACTTTTCACCACCATGCTTTCTCTTTTGACCAGAAAAAGGTCCAGGGCTCACTCACCCCAGGAATCTGTCTTCCATACACCTGGTAGAGGAGAAAACTGAATGTGGGTGACTATTAGTAAAATCCACCAAGGTATAGACCTGGGTTGCAATAGAGGACACCCAGAGAGGACAGGAAATGTAAAAGGCTGGAAAGAGAATGGACAGGTACAGAAGGTGCAGACACTAAACTTTTGCCTAGAAGAATCCCTTAATGTTGCAGTTCCAACCCCTAAGCCAGGACTGCTACCCAGATGCACAGGAGGAGGCAAGTGGCCAGCAAACAAGCAAAGCTTCATCTGTATTTACAGCTGCTCCCCATTGCCGACATCACTGCCTAAGCTCTGCCTCCTGTCAGATTAGCAGCAGCATTGTATTCTCAGAGAGGCATGAACTCTACCGTCAGGGGCACATCCAAAGGATGTAGGTTGCACACTCCTTGTGAGGGTCTAATTCCTGATGGTCTGAAGTGCAGTTGAAGTGGTGATGCTAGCACTGAGGAGTGGCTGCAAACACAGATTATCATTGGCAGAGGGTGGACTGCACAGAGACCACAATAAATCAATTGCTTGCAAACTCATATCAAAACTATCCATTCCACCACCATTCATGGAAAAATTGTCTTCCATTAAACTGGTCTCTAGTGCCAAAAACGTTGGGGTATAATGCCTCAATAGATTCAAATGTTTGATTAAGTACAGAAATTGGGGAGAAAAATAACTTTAGTCCAGTGATATTAATGTAGAACTTTGGTGTAATACACATGAGATGTTCTTAATTAGGAATACAGAACATGCATTTTGAGGAATTTTTTCACACAATTCAAACCAGATATCTTTTATTTTGCTGATGACTCTAATTGGCAAATAGGTGCTAGGTCTTCTGTGCAGTAATATTTATGAGAAAATGCAAACAGTGAAAAAAGGAGAATTCATGCTCATTCTTTCACGTCTTCTTTTGGATCCAGAAAAAAAAAAAAAAGAAAGAAAACTTGTTTGACATCCCAGAAACACTTTGTACAGACTTAAAAAAAAATCTTTTAAGAGGATTATATTGTTTATCCTCAATGATACCACCGTTTGTGCAATTGTGTCTAGAATTAATCTCATTATGATGAGTCTCTTTACAAAATTCATTTGTTATAACTATAGCTTCCCTAATATATTCGACTCTCTTCTGGCTTAACTAAATTGTAATCATCCATGCTGGCAGTTCTCTATGTGAAGTCACATTTAGGTATTCTTAAATCCAAGGCAATTTTTATGCCAAAATGTATCCATGTTCTGTAACAAGACATGCTAAACAAATCTAACAAAGCTTGTCTGCTTCCTTTATCTTTTGTAAAAGCTATTGGTAGTTGCAAAAATAACATAATCTGTCCTCAAGCATAATATTTAATTATTGACTTATCATTTTATTAAGTTCAGTGCAACAACTATAACGAGTTTGTGTTCAATTCTGCATTCAGAATCCAGATCTAAGAATTAAGTAATCTTTTTATATTCCCATTTGTAACTAAGACCTAAAAGCACCATATCAGTTTGATATGATGTAAAATCTCAAGAAAAGTATTGTGGTCAGGTAAATGTATAGTTTTAATTTTGATAGCAGACATAATTTGGAAAACTTCACCATGTTTTTTTTTTTTTTTTCCCTTGGATTTCACTTAAACTACTGTATTAATTTTCAGCCATGTCTCTGATAGAAAACTCAGAAATTTTTCCCCTCTCCCCTTTTCTCTTTTTTTGATAAAGGAAGAAAACAAAGTCAGGGAGAAATCTTTTCCCTAGAATAAGAGCAACAGGGTCTTTTAAGGAATCATTATTATTTTATGTGTAAATGTTCACAGCTCTCAAATTTATTGGTACAGCTGTCAACATGTATATTCAGTTTGATAATAATGTTCCAGCTTAACGAGGCCTCTTGGAATTATTTATTATTAAATTTCATTACTTTCTGCAAATATTCATGCTGATTATGCCCACTCTTTCGGGCTTTCCCACACCAGACCAATCACAGTGTGATGAGTTGGTGAAATTTAAGCTAACTTGCTTTTCACAGGACCTGTCTTGTCAAATCTTTAAATATAATTGAATGAAATGTCTGTTGATGTAACCATGGTAAGTGGAAAAACTCATTTATAAAATCAACTAACCACACCTGAAGTATATTTGCATTCTTTGACATGACAAGAATTACTTAAACGTTATGGACTGCCTTTGTGTGGGAAGAATTGCCACGTGTGGTGTTTGTGAAATATATCTATGAAAGTTCCCCCAAAAGTCCAAAGTGATACAGAAATACTGTACATTAGCATTTTTGTGGATAATGATAGTAAATAGAGATGTCCAAATTCTTGATTTTGTAAGGTAATAAGAACACATAATATAGATATATTACGAATATTGTCATATGAAGGATTCTATAGAGGAATTTTATGCATAGAATGGAGAAGGCCTGAGGGTGGAATATATACACACAAATGGACATGTGTATGTACATATATGCACACCCATATACATATATAATTCTCCACATGGATTATGAAAGTGCTAACATTTTCTGAACTCAGTCTATAGGAAAGAAAAGTGTGGAAATCAGACAAAAGGCACAGGCCCACTAAATCTTTTTTTTTTTTTTTTTTTTCTTTATTTTTTATTGTTGGGAATTCATTGAGGGTACAATAAACCAGGTTACACTGATTGCATTTTTAGGTAAGGTTCCTCATGGGCAAGTTATAAGTGAGAACATCTTATTTTGAAAACAAAGACAACCAAAAGCAAGTCAGATTTGTCCACTTGAAGTGCTCCCATCCTACTTATGAGTTCTATTGGGGCTCTAACCACATTTGTATACTTATTTGTTAATGGGATTGGGTTCATCTTCCTCACTTTTTCTGAGTTATTTGAAGACAAGAACCTGTCTTTTTTTGTTTCATTTCCTTAGTACTTCTAATGTGTAGACATAAAGGGTGGTCAATAACTGTTAGACAGATGAGCTGGAGGCAGATGGTAGATTCATCTATTCGGTCATGACCAAAAACCAGCTTTGGAAATTTCCTTATATACAAACTGATTTAACATCACTTTCACACTACACACACACACACACACACACACACACACACACACACACACAGAACATTGCTAATGATGAAGAGAAAAACATATCAAAAATTATTTCTAAAATACTGAAGAAGGATTATTTTACATCTTTCTGCTACAGTTTAGTTGGAAATGTATCTGTTATTCACATCTGCATATATTTGAATGGCTGTCTTACTAGGTAGTGTGGAGAAGATAGAAATATATGAAGCACATTTTCTACACAAGAGGACCTTATAGTCTGTTTCAAACTCATGCTAATTTAACAAAACCTACTTCAACATAGTCTCAGAAATGTAAAATTTTGAGAGAACTATTTGTCATGTGGATCTAATTTTTTTTCTCTTGGAAGGCTTGCATGGAAAAGATATGTTTTAAGTTATGTTTTGAAGTGCAGGAAGATTGTGAATAAGTAAAAGAGCCTTGAGTGAGAAAAAAGTCTACTCTTTGGGGGGCGCAGGAGAGCCTCCATAAACAAAGGTTGTGATCAGCAATAGGAGAAGCCAGACAGGTTTTAAGACAACAGGTTCATGTTTAAAACAATTTCGAAAGTAAGATGTTGCAAGATTCTGACAAGGATGGAAATGATAATCAATGAATAGGTTTAAAAGTTGCTTTTACAGTGGTGCACATTTATCTTTTGACTAATGTTTATTGAATGATTATTATTTTCACAAAGAGAAAGGAGAAAGGAAAAGATCTTAAAAATATTCTTTATTGAACTGGTTTTTCCATGTCCTAGGCATTGTGTTCTGCATATATTATCTCAGTCCTTACCCAATTCCTTTTGTAAAAAGAAACCCAAGTGCAGAGAAGTTTCTTATCCCAAAGTCACAGAGCTGGTAAGTGGGCTTGAACTCCAAATATTTTCAGTCTCCCCTTACCCCAATCATAACATTCCATGTGGGTTCCCTACAGCTGAAACATCCAGCACAGAGTCCCTTATACAAAGACCTTACATTTAAAAATGATAGTCAGATATACAGATATCAATATATATTACCATTAAAGAATAATTGACAAACAGTGCATGTAAGCAACTGCAAAATGAAGTAGCTTTCTCAAAATCTTGGAAACAAACACACCCTAAAATATAAAAGAATAGAAAACAGGTTAGGCCACCAATGTATTTATTCTACAAATCCAGAATCATGGTTTCTTAATCATTTAATCTACGTTAAATTATTTCACAATTGCCATTTCATTTATCCACAATGTTTACCCACCAATATAATTGTGTCAGGCTGAGTTTGGGATGATGTTAGAGCACACAGTTAATGATAACCCAGTAAAACTGCAATTAAGAGAGCAGTCTTCCCAAAAATTTCTCCAGTACAAATAGAGTTGAGAATCAGCCCCCAACAGGGTCCAGCATGAGAAGAACTGGTTAAATTTAGAGTCAAGTCTAGACTCTTGAAATGGTCTTGAGGCTATTATTTATATTCATCATGGTTTTTTCATCTCTAAATTAAGATTGAAACCATCCTTTTCAGTTTCCTGTTTTCTATAACAATGCTTCGAAACTTAACCCCATAAACATTAACGTACTCCATGACTGACTCCACAGTCTCCAAAGGGTAAGTAATTAGACTCAGTCTGAAAGAGGCTTGGCAGTCACTTCCTGTCCAGGAGTGTTGGCACATTGAGGCGAGCATTGCCAGCCCTTGGTCGATGTTTTGCCCATGGAGTATGTTCGGTGCAATGCCTGGGCCTTAGAAAGCAAGGCAGCAGCATTATCTTCTGAGAAGAGCTTTTTAAATACACATCTTAGGAGTTGGAGTGAGACACCCTGTGATTTGGAAGCACTTGTTTCTCTGCTTCCTGGGATATCAGAAAAGCATACACAACTTCTCTTGTAGAGTTTTTTTCTTCAACAATTAAATGAAGTAAACTGTGCAAAGAGCCTATGATAGACCCTGACATTTAGTAGGGCCCCCAAATAATAGTCATTTCTGGTACTGTTTGATTTGCCCTATAGCACAGTGAAGAAAACAGAAGCATAAAGAGTTTAAGTGTCTTTTCTGCTATCACACAATGTCAAGAGCTGGACTCTAGACTCATGGTCATAGCAAAGAAGAATCCATGATCTTGAAAAACATACATTTTAAAACTTAGCATTTGAGGATCAGAATTGCTTAAAGCAATTTTGTAATCTTAGTATTAATTAAAAATAGCTGTATTGTAAGCCGTGGGATCTCAACAGCAGTCCTGGTTTGATCTGGACATCTGTGCTTCACTGCATATACTTCACAAAAACCGTTCAAATTGCAAAATTCACTGATGTAATTAAACATTTTAATTGGAGAAAAAAGTCTGTTGTATCACTCTATGGTCCAACATATAATTTCCAAAACAGTTTGGAGAATTCTGTAGCATGTTATTTGCTAAGAAGGGAACCATATTTTTAAAACAAAGCAGCTGGAACTATCTCATAGGGTAAATGTTTCCCAACCTAATGAGAATCTTAGTTCTTGGCGTTTAACCTGATTCCCCTTAATGTCTCATTTCTTTCTTAAATGTTTTTAAGTGTGTTTTTTATTCATTATACGAATCATTAGTATTAAAAGGCAATATAATAGTTTCAAAAAGTAGCTTCAGAGACTATCTGCATATTTAATCAACTGCCTCTAAATTTTTAATCATTTGAGTCCAGGTTCTTGTCTTGAAGCTTAACTTGATAACAAACCTACCAACTGGTAGAACTAATTGGTACAGAGTCAGTCAATAATTTATAAGGAGAGGGAAAAAAATGGATGTTACGAAGGTATAAGACTACCAGCCAGTTATTCCTGAGAGGTGACAGCGTAAACAATGTGTGGGTCTACAAATCCATGGCGCGCTGGTGACATCCACTGGCCGTGCCTTGGCATGGTTCTGAGTCTAGATTTTTAACTCAAGACTCGTAAAAAAAACCAATCAGTAGGTTTTATGTGTTTATGCCTTTCCTTAATGTTAAATTTGGTTGAATTAACCTATATACCTATTACACTTAATGCATCATGTGCCCACATTGAAAATGTTGAAATTAAGTAATATATAAGAAAAATTCTGTGTATTCAGTATTAGAATTACTCCAATAAGACTCCTCACCATTCTGAGTTTTAGAAAAAACAGAATAAAGTATAATGAAGAATGAAGAAAGCACCATCCCTGGCTTTATGATCAGCAAAAATTAATATTTTCATTTTATGCTAATTAGAATCTGGTGAATTGCCCTGCTGCTATAATTTTGAGGAAAAAAATGAAGCATTTAGAAAAGACTAGTACTGGACAGGAATAGTCAGGTGCACTAGGATACTAATTCTCAAAGTTTCATACATACCGTTATTATCCGGAATGCTTACTATTATGCAAATGCAGATTCGGGGCCCGTTTGCAGAGAGCGACGCCAGAATCTTTGAGAGAAGCTTTTGATGCATCTGGCTCACAAACTGCACTTTGAAGAACATGCATTAAAATGGCATCTTTTGCCTCTTACCCAGTGTTTGAATTTCATACCAAATACAGAAGACATCTGTTTTGGACTCCTCACTGGAGGCAACATGGGGAAGAGGTTCAACTTGATTAGGGGAATAAATTCTTCAGAAATAATGTATTTTGTATTATGCCACTTTCCATGGTGCCATTATCAAATCAATCAATTCTCATTTACAAAAGGAAAAAAACATTTCCCCAAATCTTCCAGGCGGTGCATATAATACAGTAATAATTTATGATTGTTTATAAATAAAAGTCAGATGCCCAGAAAAAAAATGATATTAATCGGATGAAGAATAATTAATGGTAAACATTCAAAGACCATGCATAATCTATTCTCACTATACATATTGATGCATTAGCAGTACTGTGTTATTTTCAGATGGTGAAACTATACAGTTTTTTTTTTGTAATGTTATTTAGTGTTTCTGAAATGGAGATGTTCTATATAGGTAATTTTTTTAAGTTTGAATAAACATATCCTACAAGTTTTGAGGAAATCGTGGTTGTTCAGAGAGAACTCAGTGGTGCATTCCAGAGTCTTGCTAATATTTAACCAATTGTCATTATTGTAATTGTCATTATCATCATCATCATCATCATCCTATCTAAATCTCACAACTAAGCCTTCAATCAATGAGAAGCTTCATGGGTGATCTGAGTTATTACACAAAGAATTTAGGTATTTACCTGGAAGCTACAAAACTTGAGGTTAACAATTGTGACATGAGGCATAGGACAATTTTGAAAAGCACCAAGAAGGCAAGAGACATAAGAGCGAGAACACACAAAAGGCTAAGCTATTTTCTGAGAATCAAGGAAATGGTGTTAACAGGGATGGGGTTATAGAATGGTAAGAGCAGGAGAGACCATCTCCAGAACTTGCAGTGGGGGGGACAATTATTCTCAATTTCCTGGAGTGAGGGAAATTTAACCAGGCAAATGATAATTCCAGGTAAGTTATTTCCTTTTACTGTAGTGAAATTTTACAATATTTCAGCGTCCTGCAACAAGAAAGTAATGTCTTTTCAGAAAATATGCTCAAACAACTTTCAGACTCCAAGGACTGGTGTTGGATTCATGTATGTCTAGAATAATACCATTGGAAGAAGACTGGGGAGTTTGATGCTGAAGCTACTTTGTGATCTGCACCAGTCCTTCAGGATGAAAAGCTGGGAGCCAGCCTAGTCTCAGAAGATAAAAACAGATCTCTTTTATTGAACATTCTCTCATTCCTTTGAGTTACAAAGATCACAGCCTAGGCTGAGAGCCTAAATTTAGACTTCTCGTTTTTCTTTAAGGAATAGGCAGACATCTGCCAAGATGTGCGTTCATTGTCCATTGAGAATTAATGGGAAATAATGAATCCACATGTTTTGACAGAAGTAACATGCTCAGATTGAAATGCTAGATTGGATAGACATGACACCTGATAATCCAAATGTGTTATGTCACTAGAAAAGAATGCCAGTTCACATTAAGAAATGACAAACAAATGAAGTAAAGTTTAGGAAAGTAGTGAGTATAAAATGACCTTTCTGTATAAAATAATTGTTCTGTCTTTTTTTCTCCAGATGTCTTTTTGTCCTAACATAGAGATTGATTTTTTTCTGATTATAAAAAGTATATCCATTCATAACTAGCTACAAAGAAAAAAGATAAAGCAAAGTATAGACTCATCATAACACCCCACTAGTATTCTATTATAGGGAGAGCAGAGTCAACTATTTCTGTCATTTTGTGCGCTAGCACATGAACACACATACAGATACTTTTTCTCAAAAATAAGAGAATTTTTCCATATCCGTGTATACAGGTATATGATCATCCATTATGATTATCACCAACCTCCTGTTGATAAGTATCAATGTTTTTTCTAATTTTTCACTATTGTAAGTGATGCTGTTGGACACTTCAGTCCTCGTCCATTTCTAACCTTTTATCCACAAAGCTTCAAGGTGATCTTGTCCGAATATAAATCCTATTGTATGTTTTTTCATTTATTTGTGTAAAAGCAATCAGTGACTTTTCATTACCCTTAGAATAAAACCCAAACCCCTTTCCATGTCCTAATGAGTACCTGAACGGTTTACATGTCACCCGTATCTTCACTATAACCTGTACCCCCCACCCCATACCCACTAGGCCCAACCATTCTGCTCTTCCCTGTGCTCCTCAAATACACCTGTTACTTTTTCCCTTGTGGCCTTTGCCTCTCCTCTGTCCGCTGCTTAGACAGCTCTTCACCCCCAAGGCTCAGACATGGCTAGAGCCTTTTAATTATGTGTCCCCTTAAATGGAACTTCTCTAGGGAGGTGTTCTCTGAACATGTTGTCTACTATACATTACCCATTCTCTTAATTTTGTCAGTACTTCCTTACAAGTAATTCTTACCTATTTTTTCAATATGTTGTCCTGGTTATGGTCTAAATCTTTTGCTAAAATATAAGTCTCATAAGATCAATGATTAAGATAAAATGAACAGTATGTACTACAGCCCAAAGTTAAAGAGAATTCCAGGAAATAGACCAGTTGCAAAATAGAATGCATGGGAGAGAGGCTGAAGATGATCCTGGGAACACAAAGGCCAAAGCATGAAATACTCATAGATGTGTCGGGAAGAATAGACTTTCTCTAAAACTATTAGAAGCCTTTGAAGCTTTTAGGTAGGGCAGAACCATGATACCCATCAAATGGGTATCTGCTGAGATCACCCTGTCTTAGAGTGAAGAGGGAAGGGAGGTATGAAGAAAGACCAGAGTCTTTAGGAGGAAGTAATTTAAGAAGGAAAGCAGCCCGGATTTGTGTGTTGGCAAAGGAGACGGAGAGCAGTATGCAGATATGACAATGATTTTACAGCACTTGGTGTTCTTACAAAGGTGATAGTCTCTTGGCATCTGAGTTTCTGCTTGGGAAATTGCATGGTTACTGAAGCTAAAAGAAGACAAAGAGATCTCTGGCAATAGACAGTTGACTGTAACTGTAAGTTGTACAAATGAAGATTTTGAAAGATAGCTGAATACATGGATCTGAAGTTTGGGAAGAAAACATGGGTTTAAAAACCAGTGTGTGAATCCATGAGATAAAGAGCCTGCAGAGATGGAGTAAATTAAGAGAATGGAATTAAGCCTAGGACCTAAGTACGTGTAGCAACATTTAATGGATGGATGAGTAGAGGAAGCTGAGTCTGGGAAGAGGAAAAAGAGGTACCCAGAAGGGTAAGAGGAAGGTAAGTACTCTTGTGACATGGTAACAAGGGAAGTTCAAGGAGGCAATGGGCAACAGCAGAAAGGTCTGAAGTTTCATTTTATGTAGCCTCACAGTTTCAGTGAGGTTGAGAGGACAACAGAGATTTTTAAGTAGTGGGAAGTGAAGAAATGGCGATGTGCAAAAAGGTAGAGGATGATGAGGACAGGGAGTGAGGTAGGATTTTTGCTCAGGCAACCAAGGAATGTTTTTTTTAATGAATATTATAAAAAGTACAACTTATGTGTTAGGTAAGGGCAGCCTGCTTTTGGGTTTTGTAAAACGAAATTATGTCCACTTTGAAGGCTAAGTGTGTCCAATCCAGAATTTCTGACGTGTGGTCCTGCAGTTTGAATTTCCTGCATCTGCAGAACTTTCAGTTGCTTGTGTTGTCCCTTGACATGCCACCTAACCCTTGATGTGGAGCATAGCCCCTTCCCTGCACTTCCTGGGACCTCACTCCTCCAACTCAGTTTCACATGCAGGGACTTCATTTCAGGTTTGGGAGGATGGAGGGTGGTTAGATCATAGAATCACGTAGTAAACATTTTAAAATGTGTGCTCAGTATCCATGTTCTGAAGAGTCTTTTTGCCACCTGGTCTCTTTACTTCTCGACGGCATCTTTCTTCTCAGCTTTCAGGCTCCCAGCTCCTTATTAGTCCCTTGAACATTCTCTGCCTCCTTCTTCTCTTCTGCACCTTGATTCTTACTGTACAGGTGTAAGGCACACCTCTTGGGGGTGGGAAACAATTATAAGAGAGAATTTACCTAGTAAATACAATCACAGTAACCTAATTCTTCCTATACTCAATGAATCCAAAACAAAAAAAAATGTTCTACAGTACAACCACCATAGTTGATCACCTCCCTTCACCTCTTTAAGTTGACCTAATTTTCATAGACCAAACATGAACTATATGTACATATTAGAAAAGTCGGCCTACTTCCTTATGTTGACCACCTCCATATATTGACCAGTGTGTTACAGTCTCTTGGGTGATCAACTTAGAGATAGATGTCCGACTGTATTTCCTTTAGCATAAAGCCTTTCTATATAAAAAGTTTCTGAATAAAGATAATTCTTCAAGAATTATGATGGTTGGTTAAAATAATCAATTTTTGATCACCAAAAATATCAATGTTTCTGTTCTCTGGCCATAAACCTACTAATCATTTTGTACTCTCTTTACTTATTCCTAATCTCTCATATCTAATTGCTTATATCACTGATGATTCACTCTCCACAAAATCCTTTTGTCGTGTCCATGGTTCTAGAACAAGCTCTCCTGAATCTTGCTAAGATTCTTGCAATAGCTCCTGCTAGGTCTTCCTCCTTTGCTTCTTTCTCCATCCTTAGTCATCTTATTCACAGTTGCCCTTGTAACTCCAGACATCACCAGACTATTTCTACTTCCAGAGAGAAGCGCAGTAAATCTCTAATGTGCAGAGCAGAGATGAAAAGATGAATAAAGCCCATCCACAATCTCAACCAGATAAAAATTTAATGGAGTAAAACATTAAAGTACCTAGCTATGCTGTCCCTTGACTAAAACATAATTGCTTGAAGCTCTCCCTAATGCAGCAGGAGCTTGCCTCTCCAGTCCTATTTGCCATGACTTTCCATGCTGCTTGACACCACTGCCCCTCTCCCTTGATGACAAGCTTTTGTTGTTGTTGTTGTTATTAAATCATAGCTGTGTACATTAATGCAATCGTGGGGTACAATGTGCTGGTTTTATATACAATTTGAAATATTTTCATCAAACAGGTTAACATAGTGTTCATAGCACTTTCTTAGTTATTGTGTTAAGACATTTGTATTCTACATTTAGTAAATTTCACATGTACACTTGTAAGATGCACTGTAGGTGTGGTACCACCAATTACCCTTTCTCCACCCATCCTCCCCACTTTGTATTGAACTCCTACAGACCTTCCATTTTATTCCTCCCAACCTTCAGCAAATGTAGCCAATATCTCTCATTGTATTTATAATGCAATACTTACCCTGTCTTCCTTCCAGGGTAGATACTTGTATTTCTATACCCTACTATTCAATTTTGCATCACTAAAAGTGCCATTCACCTAATAACCACTCAATACATGCTGGAGTGAACTTAACAAGCACACAAGACAAGACCGTTATCTTCAGCTCCTAATCAGATTGCTAATAATCAAAGAACTTCTGAGAGGAGTGGGATCCACTGAGTGTATAATCAGCCAGAGAAAGGAGACATTGACTCAGCAAAAGTTGATTAACTTCTCAGTGATGCACCAATCACCTGGGAAGAGTTTTTTCATCTTTTCCTACCCAGCTATGCGTTACTCCATGTCCTGTGCTGTCCAGGCAGAGATTCTGAAGCAGATTTCCAACCTTCTCCATTTTCCATATGATTAATTACTATCATTTCGGGGAAGGAGACCACACAAATGTGAGTATACCAAATCACACATTATCTTTGCAATCAGCAAGTGGAAAAAAGCATGAGAGTCTGTGTGATCTGCACAGGTGGCACAGTATGGTTGTACACACGATCTCTACAGATGAACTGGGCAGCACCCCATTGCTGTGGGCAGTATTCCCATAAAAGCATCCTTATGGAGGGACTGAAACAAAAGCAAAGCAAATAGGTAATGTGGTTCCCGGCAGGAAGAACAAGAGATAGTAATGTAAAGGCACTTGGTGGAAAGGGCAATGCAACCAGGAGATGGAGCACCTACATAAACAGCCTCTGATGGAATAAAAATGCATATCAATGAAGAGGCTAAACAAAGTGCTAGGTACTTTATAGAAATAATTTTATTTAACAGCCAAGACAACTTAAGAAGTGGTAATGATGGTGATGCGGTGATGGTTGTAGTGATCGCCTTTCTAGAGATGAGGAAACTAATTACTAATTACATAGTAATCAGGCAGTAATTTAAAATGTTATGCACTCAAAGACATTCTGTGAAAGGGATGTATAAGCTTACCAGGGTCCAGAATGGATCCTGGACGTAAAGCGTAAGAATGACTGGCAATAGAAGAGAGCCTTCTACGTGCAGCCAGTTCGGAACATCAGGCTGTAACCAACACCAGTGACAATCGTTCTTCCTCAGAGAAGTTATGATCCAAAGAATAGTTTAACATCACTACCAGAATACAACTACCTTGTGCAGAGTTATTAACGGTGCTCAAAAGCTGCAGACCACATGGGACTCAGATTAACTGGTGCTGGCCTCCCTAAATCGGAGCTAAAACAAAGATGTGCCTCTGATCTATTTACCCACACGAAACAATTATTCTGAACTGAAGTGTTCCTATTAATTTTTATCTTGTTTGATTAGATCATCTAGATATTTTAAAATAATTATCTTTCAATATAAGAAAAAAAAAAAGAACAATGTGGACCACAAAGTCTGCTGGTTTGCTTCTGTCTGGGAGAGTAAAACATATTACCTCCAACATGCAAACAGAAATGGAAGAAAGCAGACTTATTCATCCTCATTGTTACCCAAAATGGTGTAAGATAAGAGAACTTGGCTAAACCAAAATGAAAAATATCCCAGAGGTAATTCATACTTTTCTAGGGAATGCATTTTAATACTATAGTAATTGTGAAAGTACCTGACACTCTCAGATTTAATATCGTATTAGATTTACACACGTACACACATACATACAGAGCCAAGACTTTTTAGGAAAAAATCAAGATGACAAAGTAATGATTTCTCTCTGTCAACCTTTCCTCAATAATTGTTCTTTACTCATGCTTTTAGATCAAATCAAGCAGTTACATATAAAATCTGGGCCTCAGAATAATAAATTTAAATTATGAATGCAGTTAGAGACACAAATAACAAAGATAAGCACAGATTGGTCAATTCATGAGAGTTTAGCACTCAAAATATTACTTTTTTAATATTGTCTATTTGAATTACGTAAAAAATGAGAAAATGTATTCCAATTCAAAATGCAAAATCTTTTTATAAATGAAACAGATCAGTAATACTCAGGGCCATTCTGAAAGCTTAAGAGGTGCAAGTGTGTTCGTCCCTGCCCAAATTGTTCCACTTAGAAGTTCTACGTGTCTTCCGAGCTTTAGTGAATACCAGACTGGCATTTTATAACATCAGATTAATGTTCTAAGTTTCAGTGTTTTAGGAACTAGGTTTGCATTGGCTAAAAGTAAATTGAATATTTTAAAAGTCAACAAGTAATTCTTTTTCAGTGACGATTCACTTTATTTGTATTTCATGAATGTTTTTATAAACTTGGTTACCAAAAAATGTACAGCTTTCATTGAAAATAAAAATAGACATTTTAAAAATACTGTGTTAAAAAAATCTAACTTCCCCACAATATTGTCATCAAGCTCAATTAGAGGAGATGAACAATGTTTTGTATTATTTTAATGTTTGATATTTTGTTTTTCTCTTTTGTTAAGAGCAATGCATGTCCTCCCACAAAGAATGAGAACAACAGTCACAGAATTTAAAAAAAAAAAAAAAACAGAAAGTTTCAGAGAGGGGATCAGCGAGATTAATGTCTCTCAAGTTTTCAAAATCTTTGGTTTTTGTATTGATATTGCCATGGTAAGAAACTGAAAAGGGATAGGCAAAGAGAAGAATATGTATTTACCTATCAGGATCCTTATGGAATCTTTGATTGGACTTATTCTAAATAATAGTTATACTATTAGATTAATTATTAGATTAAATAATAGTTATTTACATAACTATATTATATAAATAATATAACTATTTATATTATATAAATTAACTATCAGTTAATGATATAAATTACTGAAAGCCTCTAAAGAGTGTACTAAAAGTGTACTAGAGTATGGGGAAAAACGTATCACATTGTCATAGATTATATGCCATGAGAAGATTTGTGAAAGTTATACAAATCTTTTCTATAGTTCAATCATTTTCTTAAAAATTGATAGTTCCAGCCAATCATTAAATAAATGGTAAAAATGCAACAACAATATGTTACTAATAAGTACAATAGCCAGTATAAATTTTATAGTATAATTAATAATCCAATAACATAGTAAATATTTCCCAGAAAAAATTCAATATATTTCAAAATAACTTAAAGCTGCTACCTCAAAATATGATCTGAGTTTAAGATTATAATAAACCCGGAAAACTGTACACAATTCAAAATAGGTTTTAGATTTATTAACAAATTGTGGGTCTTTTTTAAAGTTAATAACTCAAGTTATAATATTTCTTAATATTAAAAAGTAGTATAATTGAAATTTAGCCTACAAATAATTCATTCTGAATCCCCTTTTTTTCATATTTTGTTTGAAAATTCTAATGCTGCTATATAGTAAAGACAGATGTTTAAAATATGCATATTTGAAGAAAACATAGGAATGTAAAATCACACAAGAACACACCAAGTCATTTTTTTCCTAAGGTTTAATTTTAACTAGTGAATTTTAAATGATATATGTAATGTCAATCCAAGTCTTTGCTTATTTGCAATGCACAAACTATTTTTTATAACTTGCAGGTAAAATACATTCTTTTCATCATGGTAACACTTTTTTTTTTCTTGAGTTCTTTTTATTCAATAGCTTTAACAAGTCACTTCTGGTTTGGCTAAAGAACAATCCTAGCACAATAATGTTTCAACTTGCAAGGAAGAACACCCTTATTAAGTTGATAGAACTCCACTAGCTGAATTAGATCCGTGAATCTTGTGTGGCCATCATCCAGTGTGTGGAACATTTCACCGTCATCTTCAACCTGCAGAAGGAAAAGCAACAAACTGGTAGAGGGCAAATTATCCAGAAGGACAAACCATTGTAAACTGGCTCCATTTGCCCAAACTGGCACATTTATAAAACTAAAAAAAAAAAAAAAATCAAAAGAACATGATACCATGCCCATGTCTTCTTTGTAACATCACTTATATTTAAAAGAAATATCATCCGATTTTTGGAGAAGCAGTGTGGCCCTACTTTGTCTACTTTTAATTCCCAATGTTTTGTTACTTAGTGTACTATGCCTATTTTGAATCAATGAACAGTGAGAAATTTATAATATCCAGTGTAAGAGTAAAAAAATGTTAATGATCCCACTTATAGAAACTAATTTCCATTTCTAAATGTTGTCTATGTAGCCTCAAAAATGAATATTCCCACAATTTGCATCAGTGAATTGATTCTGAAGAAATAAAAATCATGCTAAGAAAGAATCAGTGGTCTTGTCTTTTTATTTTTATCAGTGAAGTCTTCTGGAATTAAACAATTCACATTTGCTGCTTGGAACATTGATCACGTAAGCAAAGAAGTAGAGAAGATACTTTATATGGCCTTTGGATAATTCTGAAAAGAAGAAACTTAAAAGGAAGCTCTAACAATTTAGAGATCTTATGGAACACCTTCCTGAAAGTAGACTGAATTTCGAATCTACACTACGTGGTTCCAATATCCATGTCAGACACATACCCACATGCATACGCTCACAGACACACAGCAATAAAAGGAACAGAAATCCCAAAGTAAACTGTCCCACCCAGAACCAGAATCACAAAACGATCTTTAAATATGCTCATAATACTTAAGTCTTCACTAGTTCTACAGTATCTGTATTTTTATCACTAACCATTAAAGATAAAACAATAAAAAACAAAGCAATGTTTTTAAGACGAGAGGAGAAAGGATTTTAAAATAATTGTTTTTAAAGAACCATTATTCCAACTCAGGAGAAAGAACCTTTGCTGGCCTTTTAACAATAGGTGGCATAGGGTCCATATAATATTGCTAAATCATATTTCATAGAAAAAGGAAAATTTAATTTTTACAATTCCTGTATCTTCTCTTAATTCAGGCTCATAAAACCATTTCTGCCAACCTTAACTCTAGTCAAAGCACAGCTCCCAAATTATATTTAATAAAAGGATGAAAAGAAAACCAAAGTTTCCAAAAGCTCACGCATTAGGATCATTTCTAATACACGAATATGAAATCACAAATTACTTACTGGTATAATTTGAAAGTGCTTTATTTTTTGTCCATGACTCATTGACAGTACGAAAGTTTTGGGGTTACTCTGACTATCCCGTACCAAGAAAACTCTAAAGAGAGAGAAGGAATTTCAGTATGTTTCTACATTTACTCATGGATTTCATAGAATTACAGTATATGACAAATCCAGGGAGTGTATTCCAAAATTTTGTAGCTGGGGACTCCTTTACTGTGTATTCAATGGGTGAAATTATCCAACTTGGTAAACATTATGGCATAGTATAAACTTCTACTATAAAACTGCCATCAGTGCTAATATAATTTTTTTTGAGACAGGGTCTCACTCTGCAATCCAGGCTGGAGTACAGCAGCACATCATAACCCATTGCAGCCTTGAAGTCCTGGGCTGCAGCAAAACTCCTGGCTCAACCTTTCAATTAGCTAGGACTCCTGGTGCACATCACCAAGCCTAGCTAATTTTTAATTTTTTATTGTTTTTTGGAGACAAGATCTCACTACGTTGCCTACGACGGTTTCCAACTCCTGGTCCTAGGCAATCCTCTCACCTCAGCCTCTCACAGTGTTACAATTACAGGCATGAACCATTATGCTCAGCCTCAATTTTAATTTAGGACAAAAATACAGCTCATTTGTTAGATTGTTTGCTCACAATAACCAGTATACTACAACAATAATTAGTGCTATGTCCTTTTTCCATGGGGAAATTGGGTATTCATAAGTAACTCTTTTGCACAAAGAATAAGGCATTAGCATACTGTTATTTTACCTTCTGGGTCATGTTAGGCCTAGAACAAAGATAATAATTTAGAATGAAATCACATTTTTATGATGCCTCATCTCTACTGGATCCCCCTTCTTTTGATTCTGGTTTCTATTGTTACATACACAACAGAAAATAAGAAATGCATGTATTGTAAGAAATCAATCTTGAAGTCATTTATTAAATGTTTAAGCAATATGTGTTAAGTAAAAGAAACAACCAAACATCATGTACTTTAACCTTGAAGAATGTAGCAGAAAAGCCTCTATCACATCAGGCTAGAAAAACAAGACATAGCCTAATGGCCTAAGAGAAAAATGCTGCCAGGCGTGAATTCTTATTTACTGGCAATGTAGTGCAAAACTAGTTTTATATTAATTGTTGGCAAACACAACAATTAATGTGTAAATGGTCCCCACTGGCAAATCCAATACTAATCTTACTGTGCCTGGGCAAAGAAGCAGCCAAATTTAAGGTATCACAGATGTCTGACGAGATTATCCATTTCATTTTTGCTGCATGAGATTATGACATTACATCACTGGGAGATAGGATAAAAGGGCATTTCACTGGTAAATCAAGCTGTAATTCTCTCTCCATTTCCAAGCAGATCACCACTACCATCTAGTGGATCACTTGGTACCATCACATCTTTCCAAAGGAATACCAAAAACAAAACAAAACAAAACAAAACAAAACAAAACAAAACAAAAAAAAAAGGCATCATCATTCTTTATACAATTATATCATTTACATTAGAAAAACTGAGCTCAACAATAAAGAAAATTAGAATCCTCCAAAACGTGTTAATTTTTTTGTGATTTCTTTCTTTTCTTAGTCTCATCAGATTTCAATTCTGCTGATTATTTGAATTTATATCCAAAAAGACTGTGCTCTGTGCAGAGAAGCGTATTAAAATCTCTTATTTACAGTCTGGTGAAATGCTGCCTTGCTATGAATAATCGTCCATGTGAAGGTACATTTTTATCCAAATGTCAGTATTAAATCACCTCAAAACCTTGTCATCATCTTAACCAACTACAGAAGATAAAGGATCCCATCACCCCTTGTTTCAATTGATGCTGGTTTCACTTCTCTTCCAATCCTTACTACAAACTCCCTCATTGGTATTGCACTTGGGAACAGAATTTAGCCAGTATTATCAAAAGTATCTGAAACACTGAGTAATTTGAGAAAAGAAAAATTCTTCAGGTTATAAATCTTTCACGAAACAGTTCATATTTCTCTCTTTTACATATTCCATGGTACCTTATTAAGTGACAACATGAGAAACAGGCAAGATTTCTGTAGGTTTATATTACTTTTAGCCTGAAAAATTTAGAAAAGAAACCAATAGGAGGTAAGCAGACAATAAAAATATTAAACAAATATTTAGAATATGTATTCAACAGCTTTATACTTAATACACCCTGCATGCCTAAAAACCACATGTAAGATAATTTCATGATACAAGCCACCATTGATTTTATGTTCAAATCAAAATGTTGACATCCAAAAACACATTCAGTTACTCCCCATAGATTAATATCGGAGATGCTAGAATTGACACAGAATTCAATATAGTTCAATAATGTTACTGGTCATTAGTTAAGAACAAACCTTCCTAGTCTGTTACCTGTTCATTTACACACAGGCTGTGTCCCAAGCAGCACATGGATATTGTCAGAATACAAAGGCAACCACCTTTACAGGAAGAAAAGTCACTTCTCTTTCATGATAAGCCCAAATCAAAAACTCTTTTGTGTGTGTTGAATAAATAATCACTACTTATAGGTAAAATCATGCAAGTCACTGCTACTCAAAATTAAAAATACCAAGCTTACCCGTCCACAGGTCCTTGCTGACTAATCAATCGCTGAGCTTCCTCTCTGGAAATTCTGTGGTGAAACCATGGCTGAGACTGGTGGATAGCTAAAGACATAAAATGGATGGAAAACAAAGCTTTGCTTGAAATAGCAAGGTTTCGTTACGTGCCTTTCCACTATATCCACCCAGTGATAACATCTCAAGACACAGCTCCCTATCCACTCAGCAACAGTGACTATGAATGAACATACCCAAGTTGGTGGAGGAGCTCTGCGAAGGGGCAGGGGTACCTCCGTGTGTGCCCAGGCGTAAACATCCTTTTTTCTGAGCGAGGAAGGGGGAAACAAATCTCATCTTTGGGGGTGAAACAAACTCAGATCATAAATACTTTGAAGAAAGTAAAGCTACTTATACCCTCCAAGCAAGTCCTTCTTCAACAGCAACTGAAAGGGCTTCAGTGGGATTTTCTATAACTCTGCTCTTCTGGCCTGAGAAGTCCATTGCTACCAGGGAATTCTCCGATATACTTCTCTGGGAAAAAAAGCACATTTGAGCCATAAAACCGTCTTTAAAAGTTACCATACTACCTTTCCGTAATTTGGGGGCAAAAATATTTCGATTCTAGAATGGGGTTCAGTTTCAGAAGTGGCTAGCAGGAAATTAAGAAGTTAACATATTAATATTCAAGGTAAAATGGTACTATAAAATATTTTGCTTAAATAAGTTACATAGATATTTATCAAGGTAACTGAATTAAGAACTAAATAGTTTTAAAATCTTTCAAAGTAATCATGTCTTCTTCTAGTCTCCAGTAAAATGAAAAAAACTTCTACTGAGAGGCTCGGCGCCTGTAGCTCAAGCAGCTAGGGCGCTAGCCATATACACCAGAGCTGGTGGGTTTGAATCCAGCCCGAGCCTGCCAAACAACAGTGACAACTACAAATTAGCCAGGCATTGTGGTGGGTACCTGTAGTCCCAGCAACTTTGGAGGCTGAAGCAAGATAATTGCTTAAGTCTAAGAGTTTGAGGTTGCTGTGAGCTGTGATGACATAGCACTCCAGAGCGACAGCTTGAGACTGTCTCAAAAAAAAAAAAAACAAAAAACTTCTACTTAGAAAAAAGAACTACCCTTCTTGTGGTTAAAAAAGATCCATTACTTCTGAATTCATCTCTTTATTAAGCTTAGAGATTCATCAGTCATCAATTAAATGTCAAATCCATCTACTCATGAAGCAGCTATAAGATTCAAGATACAAAAAAAGGTATAATTTAGATTGACATACAACATCTCTTAGAAATTGTACTCAAGTTTTATAATGGAGCAAACCAGAATATGTATTTTAAAAGTATCACATCAACTTTCACCTTGTTTAGAAAATAAAATTTTGTGAAATAATAATTCAGGACACTTCACAATATTAACATTGCCATGATTAAAATTGCCATGATTCTCACTTTCATCTTGTGAGAATATACGTGGCCACATGAGAGGCACAAAACTATGCCTGAATGATACAAGAATTGATGCAAAAAAAAAAAAAAAAAAAGACACTTTTAAGCATACATAATTTACACTGGTAATAAAGTCACCGTTTTGCTAATTCCTTCTGTTATTCATACTTTCTGAGTTGAAAGTAAAATATCCAACTTTTACTTTTTTAATATTTTATTTGGTTTCACAGCATTTTTTAAAAGAGCATGCCACCTCACAAGTCATAAATTCTAAAAAAAGAGACAACTGTCAACCTCTAGTTAAGAGAATCAATTGGTTTCTACAAGGAATTAAAACTCTCCAAAAGAAAAAAAATAAAGATATGGAAAACATTTAACAGTTATTCTTCACTAATTAGTAAAAGGACGAAACCAAAAATGGAGTTATAATGGCAGATTATGAGCCAATCTACATCTGGGGACTTGTGGCTTAAAACCATATTTTTTTCTATGTAAATATTCTTTTCCAATATATCTAGGGGGTACAAGTGCCCTTTTGTTACGTGACTATATGGTATAATTGTCAGGTCTTGGATTTTAGGGTACTCATCACCCAAATAGTGAATGCTGTACCCAAGAGGTAACTTTTATATCTGAGTTCAACCAAGCCTAGTGAACAGACTGTAGTCAAATATGAGCTTCAGACAAAATCTTAGCCACAAAAAAAATTTTCAGGCCTTCTGTATTACTATGTCACACATCTCACTTTATTAGCATTTGTTATTTTCCCTTCAAACCATGCTGGAGAGGTCCACAATCTTATTACGGTTCATCTCTATTTCTAGAGATCCGGCATGCAATCTTTCATTTGTTACAGGAGACTTTATAACTGACAGCTGCTCTTTCCAGACAGATGCTGTCTCTGTAATCTCTATTTGCTGTCACACCTTAGTTGCCCTTTTCACCCCGTGATCTTCTGTGCTGGGCTGTGGACCAGTCGGATATACTTTTGCTTTGCTGACATTAATGAAAAGTGTCCACCTGCCCAAACCACAGAGTAACTAGCCTCAATCGTAATAGCTTTATCCTTCCAATATCTCTCCCTTCACGAGCCAAGATGGGTTCTGCAATTTCAAGTTCCTGGTAACATAAAAATACCATTAGGAAAGAAAAATAAACATAATCCGTTTTTTCCCCTTCAGTAAGGCAGGCCAAAATATAAAACAAGATTTTATGTTCCCTAATTACCTGACATACATAAGATGATTACAATATAAATGAGGACATTTTTCTTTTGTTACCTTAACTACACTAAAGGAAAACAGAATATACAGCAAATGTTTCCCACTGAATGGCAGGTGGTGGATGAAAAATTAATAGTTTACCTTCGGTGAACAAAGAAACAGAAGTAAAGCATAGTCTGACAAACTCAAAAGGTCATTTTCAGCTCAATTTCTTTCACATAGGAAAGCAATGTTGATAACATTCAGAATCGGTTATATTTCTCAAATATTTGTTCCTTTTTCTAGCTCTTTCTTCTCAAGAGATGAACAGGGCAGGCCCTAAAAAGGGGGTCCGTGATTTTTAACGGCATGTCTTTCTTTCTAAGAAAGAAGAGGCCCTCATATACCCTGGATAGGCAAACCACACTGTGAGATCAGACCTACTCACACTTAGAGAGGTTTGTACATGCAATGCTTTGCAGGCGGTTTCGCTAGGTAACTAATAGCCACATCCTCTTTCTCATTCCATGTGAAGGATCTACATAGACTGGAAGCACAGTCACTAGCAAGAGGGCACACGTTTTCTTCAGATACTCTTCCCTCACCTGCTGCATACAGGGGTACAGGACATTAGACACCTAATAGATTCTAGAAATTAAGCCACCATCACCTTTATCTTACACTACAGGACACTAGTGACTGCTCAAGGTCACACAGAGGGCTTATGTAAGAGCAGTCACAAATGTGTCCTGTCTAAAGTTCTTTTATGAACCACAGAGTGGGAGGTACAGAGAAGAAATTGCATGTTTCAGGGGTCTGGCTCCAGAGTCGAAATTGAAGAATAAGAAGGATTTGCGTAGACTCCGCCTCCCCCAACGCTCCCATCCCCTCAGTCCAGCCTGGGCCACATGAACAGTGCTTCCTTAAGTGATGCTGTGTTTGCCCTAAAAAAAGCCCAGATATATGTGGCTTCCTGAACTGTCTGCTGCTGCTTTTCACAGCAAAGGTTGGTAAGGGTGATTGTCATGTCCTTTTTTCTATGGTATGGGGAGATTTTTTTTTTTCTTCTTTCCACTTTCCAAATGCATACCTGGAAAACTTAAGAAAATAATATTGTTCCTTTAAAAATATATCCCAAATGTATTAACTTTTCAATGTTGCTTACAAAAAGAAGACCCTGGATGAAAAGCAACAAGACCAGGGAGGTGCCTCTGTGGTCACTGACACTCCTTTAATAATCTCCTTAAATCCTACAACAGCAGGATTCTGTATAGATGGCAAGGTCAACACAACTACCTCCTAAAACTTCTAAGGTTCCTTCGTGGAAATTCAGAATAGTGGAGGTATAATTCTCACAAGCTACTTTGTCCGATCATGTCAACTGTCCGAACATGTCAACATAAGACAGGACTTTGCCACATATTTCCTTCCCTCTTCCCCAACCTTCCCTATTCCCTCCAGATTCCCTCAGGGAGTGTGTCTTTCTATAGGTGGTTTTAAACAAGTAAAGCCACACCAACCAAACTGTCTTTCACATCTTGATCAACACTAGAATCACTTTCAATGGAAAAAAGAAAGAATAATACCACACTCATATGCTAACGACAGTGATAAGAACAGAAAATACTTTATTTATGATCATTGTTCTCTATAATTAAAAAATAATTGCCTCCAAATACCTAGTGGCTATTAATATGCTCATCTTAATAACTTTGGACTCCAAAAGAAATTTGGAGGGATTTAGGGAAGGATTAAGATAATAAACTTCATTATTCTTTTAATATACACGTGGACTGAAAGATAAGTGTAAACTGACAAACTGCAAAAATATTCACCTTAAAGTGATTGCTTTTATGAAAATTCATTGCATTCCTTGCTGCCTTATTTTAGGGCTTAAAAGTAATATGATACAAAGATGAAATGTTACTCTTCCATAACTTAAAGCAACATAACTACCGTATTAGAGTTCTTTTTCTATCTAGTCTATCAGGCTTCATAATCAACATTATTTCATGCCTCATTCCTAGAGCTGAGCATTTCACCTGCTACATTACATGTGGGGCGAATGTACCTTCCTTGGTCACAGTCAGGAAGAACCTACTTTTAACTTAAGTGGAAACGTAGATTTCAAAAATGCACATTAACTGATTTGTAACACAGGTGCATACCTCTGAATTCCTAATATACTCAATATTAAGGAGTGCAGTGAAGATAGTAGCACATAAATTTTAAATTCAGAAGTAAATTTCTTGTGTTAATGCACAGGAAATTAAAATTAGATCCTAAAGAAGGAAAAAGATGTGTCTGTGTATATCTGCAAATAAATACCCAAGTTACAATTATATAAATCTCAGAAGCAGTGCTAGAATTAATGTGATGCATGACCTATATTTTGGTTTGCAGTTTTTGGAGTTTCCTGGAAAGCTGATTTTAAAGACCTGAAACTTAAGAAAAAAAATAATAATAATAAAGGTTATTGTTAGAAAGCCAGAATGCAGCTTTTAAAATTCCAAATCATCAGCATCTTTATATTAGACTATGACAATCATAGAATCAGTATTAAAATAAATAAATAAACTCATCACCCAAATCAATAATTAAGAAAACATGATCCACAAATGCCAAAGAAAATGTTCTATAAATTCTCAAGGTCTACTCTTCAAATGTTATAATGACAGAGAATGACACACAAAATTCTGTCAAATATCTTAAAATTTCCCTTAACATATAAAACTATGTATTTTAACTGAATACCTTCATATTACTGCTGTGGTTTTATCACAGAGTCTGCAAACAAAATCCAAAAATAAAAAAATCAATGTAACATTATACTAGAATGGTGCCAAAGATTTATTTTACTTGACCAATAGGAACTAAGGTAAAAGCATTATATTGTACATTTGCAATACAATGTAATTGTAAGTTAATAGAACGTGAATATAAAAAAAAAAAAATAGGTTTGAAATTTGATCCTTACCATGGGTGATATACTCTGAGAACTGCAACCACTTCTACCTTGGTACGGATGCATATAATTCTGGTACAGCTGCATGCCATACTGCAGAATAAATAAATAAAAACACATTCCCACCACTTTTACTACATTGACAATTTATCAAAGTCAATACTTTCATTAATTAGATAACATCAATATTTTAAAAAGTTTTCTTTAAAACAAACAAATTGGTATTGAAGGGACATTTCTGAAACTAATAGAGGCCATCTACAGCAAACCCACAGCCAATATCATATTGAATGGAGTTAAATTGAAATCATTTCCACTTAGATCGGGAACCAGGCAAGGTTGCCCATTGTCTCCATTGCTCTTTAACATTGTCATGGAAGTTTTAGCCATTGCAATTAGGGAAAAAAAGGCCATCAAAGGTATCAACATAGGGTCAGAAGAGATCAAACATTCACTCTTCGCAGACGACATGATCGTATATCTGGAAAACACTAGGGATTCTACTACAAAACTTTTAGAAGTGATCAAGAAATATAGCAATGTCTCAGGCTACAAAATCAACACCCATAAATCTGTAGCCTTTATATATACCAACAATAATGAAGCCGAACAAACAGTCAAGGACTCTATTCCTTTCACAGTAGTGGCAAAGAAGATGAAATACTCCGGAGTATACCTAACAAAGATGTGAAAGATCTCTAGAAAGAGAACTATGAAACTCTAAGAAAAGAAATAGCCAAAGATGTTAACAGATGGAAAAACATATCATGCTCATGGCTGGGAAGAATCAACATTGTTAAAATGTCCACACTGCCCAAAGCAATATATAATTTTAATGCAATACCTAGTAAAGCTCCATTGTCATACTTTAAAGATCTTTAAAAAATACTTCGTTTTATATGGAATGAGAAAAAAACTTCAATAGCCAAAACATTACTCAGCAATAAAAACAAAGCAGGAGGAATCACGCTACCAGACCTGAGACTGTACTATAAATCAATAGTGATCAAAACAGCATGGTACTGGCACAAAAGCAGAGAAGTCGATGTCTGGAACAGAATAGAGAACCAAGAGATGGATCCAGCTA
>CAUYPK010041078.1:0-24105 GCA_963574355.1 Loris lydekkerianus
ATAACCCAACTATACCACAAGACTATGAGGAAAGGACCAAGGAAGGGGAAGGGAGGGGGGAGGTTTGGGTGGAGGGAGGGTGATGGGTTGGACCACATCTATGGTGCATATTTTTATCTATAATAAAAAAAAAAAAAAAAAGGAAAAAAAAAAAATTTAGCTGTGCTGCCAACTTTGGAAAAAAGCATTTTGCTTGTATCTGTTGAACTTCGAATTGTATATATAGAAATTGATCAGAAAAATACATGGATCTACAAAGATTAAACTTTCCCCCTCCTTTTGCTTTTATAATGCACCGTATTCAAATTCTTCACTTGTGAATTCCTTGGACTCCATCCTGGGAGGAGGAAGGTATCTGTGGGGTGCTTGGGTCTGTGAGCCAGGCTGCTTGGCTGGGTCACAAGGAGGTTTGCTAGGCAACCCAGAAGGAGCTTTCAAACAAGCCCGGATATTCCTGTCTGGCCTGCTGCCCTTCTCCAAGAAGGCAAGTAGGCACTGTAAATCAGAACTGGACGGTGGTGGTTGACGTGTTACCCTTTAAGAAGTGTTGATATTTTATGGCAAGAGGTTTGTTTGTACAAAACTAATCAGTCCATGTAGGGGTTTAGTAGCTAATTGGTCAGAATCAAAACTTATAGAAAGCATTTGGTAAACAGTTATCTGTGATATACTGAAGGAAAATATCCATACAGAGAAGTTAGAAGCGTTGATCTTTGAGAAAGCTTGTCAATCTGCAGATAAATTTGTGTGGGAAGAAATATATTTAAAATAGGTTTTTTTATACTAAACTTAAAAAAATCTTCTCCAAGCACAAAAAAACAGATGGCATAGGTCTTATTAGGTCCTAACTGATACTTTGAGACTTGAAATTCCAGACCTGTTCCAAGGGCACCCAAATGTTTTCACTGGTATTTCTTTTTAGAAAGATTAGGTTCAGGTCATTCCCACGCAAATACAAAAAGATGCATTTTCTTTAACCCTCTTTTATTTGTTCCTTTATTTTATAAATGTCTGGCGAGGGTAATTAAACCGTTAATTAGAGTGAACCAAAATGCTTAAACCTAGTTATCTTGGGGCACTGTGAGACAGATTTTGACTATGTTGTACTTTGTTGTTTATAAACTTACATGGAAATACACACAGAGTAAGATGTAAAGCAACGTCACGAACCCCAGGTAGTGACTTGTGCCTTGTTCATGAACTGAGCCACATTCCACAGCTTTGTGCACTTGTCTTGTATTGTACTTGTCTGATTATAGAGCTTATGATGTTGTAATACACACACCTGTTTAATGAACAGTTTTCAATAGAAGACTGGAAGCTCTGTAAGGAAGGAACCCCGTCTAAGTGCCTGGTTCTTGGCCATATTAAAAAAGGAAGAAAGAAAGAAAGAAAAAGAAACAAAGATGTGCGGAAAGAGAAAGAAGAAAGGAAAGATGGGTGGAAGAAAAGAAAGAATGATAGTGAAATGGGAAGGATGGAGGAAAAGAGAGAGAAAGAGGGGAAGAAAATAAAATAAAATAAAAAAATCTATTGAGTGGCTACTTTTTATTTGCCATAAAAGTACTGGCCAATTCTTTGAACTCTTGAAAATTTACATGAATGTTTTTAGGTTTGCATGAATAAGTTGCACATATCTTTAAATTTGTATCAACATAAATTAAATTGTTTGGAATGTTTTTTGAGAACATCAAATACAAAGTTTTAAAACCTTGAGATTCTCAATAAATTCTCAATCACAACTCTACAGGGCCATTCTTAAGAACATTAAAGACGTTCATCACTGTCAACATCTATTCCAACAATACAATATTGAAGACGTAATTTTTACTTACTAAATTGATACTAGCTGCTTGCTTAGTTCTTGATCTTTTCCTTCTAGTGACAAAATGTAAAAAATAAATAAATCAGAAAACAAAGATGTGCATCTATGAAAAATCAGTTGATTGTGAGTCCTGGTTAATGAAGTTTGGATTCATCTAGATCGATCTATGAATGACAATCAATATATTTTCATTATAAAAAAATACACATGTAGGGTGGTGTCTGGCTCAAAGGAGTAGGGCGCCAGCCCCAGATGCCAGAAGTGCTAGGATCAAACCCAGCCCTGGCCGAAAACTGCGAAAAAAAAATAAAAAAATACACGTGTATTGAGAATCTGTGATGTACACAACATTGTGTTAGGTGCATAGGCAGGGACCATAAAGATGTGCTGTGTATGTGGTAACAGTAAGGAAACATGCATTGAGTGTTTGTCCAGTGCCTTGTGTAATGCTAATGCTTTATCTGCCTTTGCCTCACTTAATCCTCACAAAAGCCCCATGGGGAAGACATTATTTCACCCCATTTTATGGATCTAGAAACTAATGCCAAAAAAAAGTAACATGGAAAAGTCACAAACTTGAATTTTTTTTAAAATTTTTTTTTTTTAGTTAGAGTCTTACTCTTTTACCCTGAGTAAAAGAAACCGTATACCCTTGGGCATGAGCAAACCTCTTACCTCAGCCTCCTGAGTAGCTGGGACTACAGGTGCCCAAGACCACACGGAGCTAGTTTTTCTATTTTTAGTAGAGACAGGGATCTCACTCTTGCTCAGGCTGGTCTTAAACTCCTGAACTCAAGCAATCTACCCACCTCAGCCTCCCAGAGCCACCATGCCCAGGCACGAGCTTGGAATTTGAATATAAATTTGATCTTGAGCTTTTGCTCAGTTGCTCAAGTCATCATGTTAGTACTCCTCACCATTCTCCCCACTGCTTCCTTCCCACCCCTACTCTTAAACTGTGTAGCGTGTTCTTCTGTATAGTGTACAGTGTCATGTGGGAATGATTGGCAGCTTTCATTTTTAAACTTTGTCTTTTTCATTAGAACACAACCTCCTTGAAGTCAAGGTATAGAATGTTTTCTATTTGTAGCTAAGGGCCTAGCACTGTGCCTGTAGTCTAGCAGAATTCAGTAAATTTCTATTGAATAAATGAGTGGTTGTAGCGTGGTTGCTTTAATTGGATTAGAAATACTTTGAGAAGAGGGGATTATCTGACTTGTGAATTCTTTACACATGGTGATAACTCAAATTAATATTTATTGAATTAAATTAAGGATTAAAATGAGTGCTATTTATAATAAGCATTTTATTTTGAGGAATATTAAATTACATCTATTATGTTGTATAAATTATGATATGAAAATACCATCACATCTCAGACACATGCTCCATAAAGATAGATATAATGTCTTCTAGGATTTTTCAATTAAAAAAAACATAGAGTTTGTTAGATTCTCACAATTAATCAAAAATTAGGAATTCATAAGTGAAGAAATTCTCAATTGAAGAGTTTGTGACTTGTCCACATTCCCAGAACAGAAAGTGGCAGAGCTGAGAACCTAGTCTGAAATTTTAAAAAAAAATAGAAGGGAAGGAGGGGAAGAAATCCTGTATTGAAATGAATCTACAGTATTTCTTTTCTCGATAATCTAAACTGTACAAAGAATCCATCTCTGCTGGATGGATCTGAAATACCCTGCAGTAAGGGAGGTATAGAAAATTATGTAAGCAACTCAGGGGTATTCCAGATTCTCAGAAACCAGCTCCACACCCAATGCTTTACTGCCCACCTGTATACAATTAATCTTTCCTTTTTTTTTGGCTTATTGAAAAAAGCTCTTTGATTGGGATTACCAAGAAGTGCCTCAGGCTTTTATGGAATGCTTTGTACTGGGCCAACCTTACACATAATTTTAAAAAATAAGTAAATATTTATTTTTTGGGTGAAAATTTTTTACTACATCAGTCATTATTTTGAATTTGGTGAACTACAGCTTTTTGTTCTGAATTAAATGCCACTCATGGCTCAAGACGTCTACTTGTTTAAAACCTCTCTGTTCCTAATACACATTTGGGAAGCTGTGATCTAGCGTGGAGATGTGTAAGCTGTGTGCCTGCTGCCAGAAACCATTTGATTTTGCAGCCATGTGCATTCTTGTCATCTTTTTTTCCACCAGGCATCTTTTTTTTTCCTGACCAAAATAGAGTACTTTCTAAGCAGTCTTCTAATAGTATATATCTGACTATTTATAAGAATTTTCACTTCTACGATTCCAGGCTGTTCAAAAATAGATGAGAGCATTTTCTGTGACCCACCTGTGTTCTGACATAGAAGCACCATTGACCCCACAAGAAATAAGGCACCATTTAAAGTGGAATTCAAAAGAAGATTCTTAGAAAAAGAAGTGCTTTTAGAAGCTTCCTCCCCCTGCTTCAGAACTCCAGCAGAGCTATGAGGTTTAAACTTGGCTGTGTCTGACTGGCTATTATTAATAAAGTAAGATATTTTATCCTATGAAACTGAGTATTTTGAAGTCATTTATCTTGTTATAAAACTCAAGTTGCTTAGTCTGGTTCTGGCTTACTTTAGCCAACAAATACCTAGATTTAACGTTTTATAGATAATTCTTTTACCTTTGTTCAATAAGAAACTGTCATGGGCACTGAGCAGGGACTGAATGTAGGGTTAGTGTTTCCCATCCCGTGGTGTTTTCTGTGTCACCATTAAGTTGAAATGTAAGTACGCCTGTGAAAGAATTTTTCTGTAATTTGAAACTGAAAATCTTATAACAATTGTTAATAAAAGTGATGGAAACTTGGTTGATAGTTCTTTGGGATCATCATATGCGGAACAAGAACTCATCTTTATGGAGTATTCCTTATAAATTTCCCAAGGCCCTTGCAACAAAATTTCCCACTTCTCTATGGCTGTAGGAGTCTCTTCAAGAAGAGTGACACTGTGAGGAAACATGGGCCATAATATGATTTACCTGAAATTTCACAATTTTATTTATTTATTTATTTATTTAAAACTTTATTCAAATTAATATGAGGGCACAATATTTAGGTTACATTGTTCTCACTTCCAGAGTAATGTTCCATTTTATTTTTAGATCAGAACTTGCTAAAACCCATTTTTCTAAGGGTGGCACTGAGTAAAAGGACAGAAAAATAATTCCCAAGGGAGAGACATGTAAAAACATATGTTTGGGATTTTCTTGATTTCCTTGAATTCAAAAGAAAAGGAAAGCCTTGACTTTCCTTTACTAATATGCTGGCGAAACAGTATTTATTATAAGTTTCCAAAGTTAAAATATGTCAAGTTCAATAAAAAAAGAACACTGTAGAACCTTTAAGTAGTGTTATGTATGGTCATGCATCCTAGACTTTTTATTGCAATGCCATATATAGAAAATGAAAATGTTTCTACAGCATTCTGGACAAACAGACAAAGCTGCTCCTGACTAGATACTACTGGGTCTCTAGTGGTCTAGGAGAGGGTTCTTGGTCTAGCTGGGGCCTCGTCAGCTGCCCTGAGAACTGAGGGAAAAAAATCAACACCTTCAGCACCAAGGGGCTGCAGTTGGCAGCTAAGACAGTCCTACCCTAGAGGCAGGGTTGATAATAATATTTAACCTCAATATATTTCTGTGGTGTTCACTTTTTATTTTTAAATTTATACATAAAGCACAGACAGATGGTCAAATTTGAACCCAGTTAAGGATATCCTTCTATGCTATAGAAGCATGATTATGAAAGATCGGAAAAGAGTGTGCCAAGTAGCTTATAGTTCTAGTACTGAGGAGTTACCAAAATCTTATGCAAATCAAGAAATCATTTAAACAGTGTAATCTTCTGACAAGGTGTTAACACCATAGGGTTGTTAAATTGAGTGCAAAGTCCTTTTCATTGCTATTAACCCTGCAAGGAGAAAGGACTGAGGTTATGCGTGTAGAGGGAAAATTTTCTGCGAAACTGCTCTAGATCTGCTTTAAATCCTTAACTAAATTTTTAGTTGAAACATTGATTAATGTGCTTTGTTCTGAAAGAGATAGTGATGGTGACAGAAGGCAGGTTTTTAGGGTTTTTTGAGACTGAGTCCTGCGCTGTTGCCCAGGCTACAGCGCTGGGGTATGATCTTTGCTCACTCCAGGCTCAAACTTCTGGGCTCAAGTGATCCTTCTGTCTATAGCTTTTCAAGTAGTTGGGACTGCAGATGTGAGCCATGACACTGGGTTAATTTTTCTATTTTTTTGTAGGAAAAAAAGGAAGGGTTCTTGCTGTATTGCCCAGGCTGGTCCCAAATTCCTGGCCCCAAGGGATCCTTCCACTTCAACCTCCCAAAGTGCTAGGATTGTAGGTGTAAGCCACTGCGTCTGGCCAGAAACCATTTTTTTACGTAAATTGGGATTTACATGATTCGAAGATCAGTTTTAATGAAATCTCTTAGTTGCTAAGTGGACCCCCAACTGCAAGTGTAACTGGTCTCCTTTTCACTTTCTTTCTGAGAATGCAGTATTCCTCTACACTTATTTGGAATCAGACTTGGGAGGCACTTGTTTGTACGTGTCAAAATACATTCAATCCACTTAAATCTTTCACACAGAAACTTCATTGGTTCGTGTAATTGAAAAGTCCATTGAGAGAACTTGCTTAGGCGAGGTTTGGTCTGGGGTCCTCATGATGTGACCCAGTCCAGGTCTTTCTCTCTAGAGGTCTTTGCCTGGTTTCCTTGTTATTCATTCTGAGTAGGCTCTTTCCATGGGGTTCCCAGATGACTCCCAGTTATTGTAGAGGGC
Organism: Loris lydekkerianus; assembly: GCA_963574355.1. Classification (NCBI taxonomy): domain Eukaryota; kingdom Metazoa; phylum Chordata; class Mammalia; order Primates; family Lorisidae; genus Loris; species Loris lydekkerianus. Next base: position 6,625 of record CAUYPK010041078.1, read on the forward strand.
ACTTGCTTCTCTATCCATAACTAGTAGGAAGAAAGTATATTTGTCCCAGAATTCCCAAGAAATTGGAACTGAGTTTAATCACATGCTCACCCCTGACCACATCACTGTGGCCACAGAAATGAAATCCACCAAATGCCTGGCTTCAAACCCCTCCTCCCAATTCCAATGTGATACCAACACACTACATGAAATAAACGAAGGGATATTGTTAGGAAGGTGAAAATGGATTCTAGCGACACAAGTAAGTAGGCAATGAAACCTTAGCACAAGAATGAGACTCTAGAATCTTCAGTCGAATTTCGTAAAATGCAAAATGTTCAGTCTATGTAAGTACCATTGGTGGCAATGAACCACCTATCACCTTCTGAGACAGCTTTTTTGGTTTTTCAGCAATTGAATTTGGAAAGGCCTTCCTTATACTGAGCACAAATGTGCATCCCTTGTCCTTCACCTATTGGTCCTGGGTTTTTGACAAAAAAACAAATTCAGTTGTTAAACATCATAGCCTTCGTAATATATATTAAAATAGGTAAGATGGTCATCCTAAGCCTTTTTTCTCCAGGCTCAATATTCCCCATCCTCTCCTCTTTTCTAAACATTAAAAGGTTTAAAACACCCTCACTCTTTAGGCTATTCTTCTTGGTATGAATTCTGGCTAATCAATTCCAAACTCAGACGCACAGTTCCATGATACTGACATAAAGACTCCCAATGAAGCCCTCGGGAAGTAGTTTATTGCCTTATGTGTAAGTAGAAAGAGATTGAGGAAAAGAGGCTAAATCTTATAGAAAATAGCTTATAGAAAACAGCAGTCTGCAAAAGAAGCCAGTCTCAGAAGTGATTATCTGAACTAAAATACCTAGTATTCACGGTCAGAACATGTGCAAAACATGTCTTAGAAAATGATCTCTCTAATCTGTAATCATTACTGTTGGGCTTAATTGCTATTTTTCTTTTTGCTGTTGAGGTCTTGATATTTGACTTTTAAAATCTTGTGAATTAGTACATAGTATTTTAATCTATATATCTAATAATACAGTCGTATACTGCATAGCATCAGTTGACAACAGACTGTATATATGACGGTGGTCCTATAAGATTATAATACTGTATTTTCACTGTACCTTTTCTACATTTAGATGCATAAATATAGTTGGCCCTTGAACCATACAGGGGTTGGTGTGCCAACTCTTCGTGCAGTCAAAAATCCATATATAACTTTTGATTCCCCCAAGACTTACCCACTAATAGCCTACTGTTGACTGATAGCCTCACTGATAAACAGTTGTTGAACACATATTTGGTATGTTATATGTATTATATACTGTATTGTTGCAATAAATTAAGCCAAGGAAAAGAAAATGTTCAGAAAAGTTCAAGGAAGAGAAAATATATTTACTATTGGTTAAGTGAAAGTGAATCACCATAAAGATCTTCATTCTTGTTGCTTTCATGTTGAGTAGGCTGGAGAGGAGAAGGAAGAGGTGAGGCTGATTTTGTTGTCTCAGGGGTGGGAGATAGAGGACGAAGCAGGAGAAGCAGGAACACTTGCTGTAACTTTTTTTTTTTTTTTTTTTTTTATAAAAATTCCTTGTGTAAGTAGACCCACATAGTTCAACACATGTATTTCAAGGGATAACTGTACTTAACCACTGTCTTACAATTGCCTAGAGCAGTGGTTCTCAAGCTTCCTAATGCTGTGGCCCTTTACTACAGTTCCTGTGGGTCGCGACCCACAGGTTGAGAACCGCTGGCCTGGAGTATTCAGTATAGTAACATGCTGTCTGGATGTAGTCTTGGAGCCAATGTTTAGTAGGTCAAAACCTAGATTTGTGTAAATACTCTCTGTGATGTTTGTCTATAAGGATGCATTTCATAGAATGTATCCCCATCGTTAAGCAATGCATGACACTATGTTTGTGAACTATTTTATCTTCTTTTATTTACTTTTTGAGACAAGGGTCTTGTTGTGTTTCCCAGATGGGTCTCAGACTCCTGTATTCTATCAATAGTCCTGCCTTAGCCTCCCAAAAACTATTTTTATTTATTTATTTAAGACAGAGTCTCACTTTGTCATTGTGGGTAGACTGCCATGGCATCATAGCTCACAGCAACCTCAAACTCCTGGGCTCAAGCAATTCTCTTGCCTTAGCCTCCTGAGTAACTGGGACTACAGGTACCTGCCACAACACCCAGCTATATTTATTTTAGAAACGAGTCTTGCTGTTGTTCAGGCTGATCTCGAACTCCTGAGCTCAGGCACCCCACACACCTCAGCCTCCCTGAGTGCTAGGATTATAGGCATGAGCTACTGCAACTGGCCTATTTTATGTTATAATATAATTATTCTTATATTCTCTTATAAAAATGAAAGAGAGAGTATTACATCCAAATGGCCTTGTTCAGATACTATAGTACTCTGAACTCTCAGTTCTCTCCTTACTGTGAATGTTCTCCAGCAGGATGACAGCCTCCCAGGGTACGTAACTTGAAGAGTTTTATAAAGGAAATTTGACAAGGGATGTTCTGGCAGCTACTCTATGGGGGTACAGCTTTCTTCCCCCTTCTTTCTCCATTTCCCTGATCCTACCTCATCACTTAGAATACACTGAGGAAATTTGGCTATGCTTAAAACCCAACATCGCTAATAGTAACTGTGAGATCTGTGGTGTCACCGTGTTCTCCCTTCAAATAATATTTACACTTGCATTAGCTCTGTCACAGGAGTGGGAGAAGTTCAGCACTGATTTAAGGAGAGCCGGTAATGAGGTGTCTGGAGCTCCTCTCTCTGGCCCAGTCCCCCACTGAGTCTTGTAAATCAAATCTACTTCCACTGTGTGCTTCAACCACATTCTCTTTCTCCTCACTTTCTGGCTGGGTCTAACCACTGTCATCAGCCACATGGGACTCCTGTAGTGGCCCCCAAACTAGTCTCTTCCTATCCTCCAGTCTCTTTTGCAAACAGCAATCAGATGACTTACAAATGCAAACAGAATTATTTCTCTTTACTCAAAACTCTTCAGTTGCTTTTCACTGCACTGAGGATGAAATACTATAAATCTCTCATAAGTCTTGTAAGGACCTTCCTATATGTCTGAGCCCATCTCTCTGCCTTCTCTATTGCTCAATACATTCCTGGTATACTCTTTTTTTCTTTTTTTTTTTTCATTTCTGTTACTAGAATAAACTCTTTTCTGCCTCAGGGCCTTTGCACATCTCTTCTACACTGCTTGGAGCACCACCACCCCTCTCTTTGCCTGGCTGACTTCTACCAATCATTAATTCTTAGTGTCATTTACTCTCTCCATTCTTTCCTGACAGCTCAGTTTAGGACCTTGTATTATATTCTCTAAAGTATCCTCTTTCTCCATATCTCTGTATGTGTCCTATTTGAGAGTTTGAAGTCTCTCTCAGACAGCAGGCCATAAACTACAGGAGACGTGGATTGGCTCACTACTGGATCTAGAGGACCCACACTGCCTAGGTTTGAATCCCTGTGCTCTTACTTGGCAGCTACAAGACCTTGAATATGCAGACTCAATTTCTTCACCTGTACAATAGATACGATAATACTACCTTTTTTACAGGATTGTGGCCAAGATCAATTACAAAATCCATGTAAAATGCTAAATAGAGTATCTGGCACATAGTAGATATTCAGTCTATATTGATTATCTGTGTATTCGTTCCTCAGTATCTGCAGAGGTTTGGTTCTAGGACCCTCTTCTGATACCCAAATCTGCAGGTGTTCAAGTCCCTGATATAAAATGGTTTAGTATTTGCATATAACATACATATATCTTTCCCTGTACTTTCCATTATTTCTAGATTACTTATATTACCTGATATAAGTGCTATGTTAATAGTTGTTATACTGTATTATTTTTAATCTGTATTTTTATTATTGCATTGTTATTTTTTGTTGTTCTTTTTTTTTTTACCTCAATATTTTCAATCTATAGTTGGTTGAATCCATGGATATGGAACCTGCAGGTAACAGAGTGCCCACCGTGTATTTCAGGATGCTTACTGACGGTAGGTAAAAGTCACCAGGAAATGATATCAATTTCTTGAATAATTCTAAGAAGTCTTTAAGAAGTTAATTGCTACAGCTATGTTATTAGCTGATAGCCTCACTGTGGTTCTTTCCTCTGAGTACTTTTTTCAATTGTCCAATATTTCAAGTTAGCCACACTAATACATAACTCACAGTCTCCGCTTCAAAGAGTGTTTTAAAATATTTGAGTTTTGTTTTAATTTGTAGAAGACGTATTAGTACTTATTTTCAGATGCTTTGAGAAGTAACTCACCATTACTTTTATTTTTACCATGGGAGATTGCTGGGGTAAGCATATCTCAGACAGGGCATACTGGTGGGCTTCTTGACTAAGACATTTTGGTTTTAAAACCATCAATTTTTGGAGGTAGTGATAACCTTTCCCGGGGTTTTTTGTGTGTGTTTTTTTCCACCCTCTATATTCCCTCTCTTCATAATAATATTTCCATGGAGGAGCTTCTTACACCCTCAGGGTCTATACAGTGAAAATACTGCTTTGTGTAAAAGGGTTTTGACAGTGTGTAGATTTTCATTCTCCAACACCTTCCTTTGGGTAAATGTTTATGTGAAGCGAGGCACAGAATTTAAAATAGTTCTAAAGAAGCTGCATGCTCTCCTTGACAACAAAAACAAAAAAGTTTGTGTATGAACAGTTGGTGTAACGGTGTCTGGCATAGAGAAGAAAAGACAAAAATATACTTTGGTCCTGTAGTATTTATAGCAGTGCCAGTTCAACCATCGTGCCCTATTTAGGAATATTTTTTGAGTGAGCTTTATTTTAATACCCAAGAACACAGTCATAAGTTGATGAGTGGAGCCTCATGCTGACTGCAAAAGACAGCAGAATATACTTATGTGCTATTCCATACAGGACAGGGAGGGAACTCACATCGGTGGAATCTTGCTAAATTCTTGTACACCCCGACAAAGACATTGATAACAATGAGATAGCCGTGGAAACGCTGTGTTAGGCCTTCTCTGCCTTTATGAGAAACACTGTCTTTATGAGTTTATAAATGAGAAGGGCAAGAGATTCCATTTTGTAATCCTGAGTAATGCCTGTCCACGTATGGCAGCAACTGTTCCTGTGGTACCACCATTGTTAGAGAAGGAGCCAGTCTGTGTAACGCACATATTCCAGATAACTGGAGGTGAAGTTAAAATGCATAGTTTATTTATAAATTTTTGAGTCTTTCCAAGATTTATATAATCTTTGCTTTGGAAAGTAAAAACTGAAAGTGGTTGCTATTGTATTATAAATCTATTAAACATTTACAGGTATTCTCTTGACTCAGTAGAGTTGCCAGTCATGACTTAGCCTCGTTAGAGACTCGGTGTTCTCACATGAACATCGCTTTCTGAACTCTGCTGTGCTGAAATTTGGGAATGTGCTGGCATTTGTGCTGAAGGACTGGAATGCCATGTACAAAGCATTCTAGCCTCTTTGACTTTAAGCTCTCAGTGCTTCAGTTGGTGTGTGAACCCGTGTCCCTGTAACTCCCCGTTCCAATTTTCTGTTTCTAGCCACCTGTGGGTTAGAAAATGTATTGGAATTATTTATAAATTAAGAGAACTTGGCCCTGAGTGATCACCCAAAGAACTGTCATATGACTCAAGCCTGAGAACTTAGATGTTCTTCATTCATTCAACAAGGATGTCTGAAACACCTGCTGTGCACTGGCGATTGGCCCAGGGACATCGTGGTGAGGAGGCGCGCGGTCTCTGGTGCTGAGGGAGATCTCTCTGTGATGAGGTCAGTGCTGTCACCGAGGAGGGAGCAGCTCCTACCTGGGGGCAGCCGGGGAAGCAGCCCAACAGTGGCAATGCTCAAGTCTGAGTCTTTAGTCTTCCGAGGGGGAGCAGTGATGCCGGAGGAGACAGAGGAGCGAGGGGATCCCAGGCACAGGTTCCTCCCGCCTCTGGGTCTGCCCATCTCCGCCTCCTCTGATGGCTGCTCTTCTTTCTTCCTAGAGGACAAATCCAGTGTTCCCAAGTCCTGACGAGTGCTCCTCCCTGGTCACCCAGCTCTCCCATTCAGGCATCTCATGGCTGCCATCAGCATTCCTTGTAATGACTTTTAAATCATGTAGATGATAAACGCTGCACCTCTGCAGTGCTTCTCTCCCCTGCACCAGGCCAGTCTGGCTACCAGATAACAGGCAGCTCAAGTTCAGCTTCCCCCAATTTGACTGTCTTCCTAGGGTCCCAGTCTCAGTGGGAGACACTTCCAGGCCGCCGAGGCAGCCTCCTAAGCCAGAGACCACGGCACTTTCTTTTGGCCCATCAGCTCTGCTCAGTGCTTCATCTTTTCAGTTCATCAGCTCCAATCATCGTGAGTAACCAGCCTCACTCGGGACACTCCCAGTCTTTTCCTGCCTTGCTTCAGTAAGACACGAACTGCTCTCCATTCAGTTCTTTCCCCACTCACTGCTATTCCCACAATGTGACCAGAAGGCTCTTGTTGATGAGAAACATCAAACTGACCACCTGGATTAAACACAGAATGGCTTCCAATTGCCTTCCAGGTAAATGTTCTACCCTTTCACTTCCCACCCCAACTCGGTCACACCTGGCATTTGTACATTTTTTATCCCTGGATGAAATTCATTTCCCATGTATTCATCTTATTTAGCCCGATGCTTCTTCAGGGAAGCTTTTCTGGGCCACCTGACTGGGATGGATCCCCTTTCGGTACATATGTCAATGATTGTACCTACGGGGTTTTAATTTGTAGAGGTGACTGAGTGATAACAAGGAGAGGCAAATGCCACTAACATTTCCTGAGAAAATATTAGTGAGGGGAAAGCACCAGTGCCATTCAGGAGGCAGGACAGACCAAGGGGGAAGCCCTCAGCCCCGGCTTTTATTGTATTTTCCGTGGAAAGGCAAGGCAAGGCAGGGGAAACAGCTGACAGGAGCTTATAGCAGGGGCTAGTTTGAACACTTTGGAAGGCTTTGGGACATAGAAACTGTCCTTAGTTGTCTGGGTACATGGCCTTGGTTAATTTAAGGCAGAGGAAATACTGGCTTGGTGTGTAAGAGTTAGATAAAGGAAGTGGTTGGGAATATGGACTCAATATTTCAATATTGGTTGGTTTTCACTGAAAGGAGCGCTGGAAGATGGGCTGTTTATCATCTTAGGAATTAACTAGTCCTGGGAGGGGCAATCTCTGTCTAGCCCACAGGCCTACTCCACCCACAAGATGTCAAGACATCATAAAGTAGAGAAAATAAAAAATGTGATTAACGCACAACCCTATGACCTGTTGTGGTATGGTACATCTCTCACTGTATTTATGTATCCCAAACTTTGTAAACTGTAGGAAACAGACAAGAGTGGGCATCTTGTCTGTTTCAGCGATCACTGTAACCCCAGTGTCCAGCAGGGTATGTGCTCAGTAAATATTAGTGGAATGAGAGAATGGATGGACACTTTTCTTCCTGGAATATATGATTAGTATTTCACTTAGAAAGTACATTTCTTCTAAATATATATTTTCTATTTCAATTCATTAATTAAAATACATTTTCATTTTGTTTAAGTGTGAGGTTTATTTTTTCAAACTAAGTAAAGTTTACCCTGGCTTAGCGTAATGTATATTTCTTATATACTATAAAGAGGACAACACATGTCTATGCTCCTGTGTCAGCTAGTGGTTCTTTGTTGGGGATGACTTTGCCACAGGGGACATTTGACAATGCCCGAAGTCACTTTTGGTTGTCACAAGTAGTATCTAGTGAGTAGAGACCAGGGATGCTGCTAAACTTCCTACAGTACATAGGACAGCCCCCCATAAAGAAGCATCCAATCTAAAATAGCAACAGTGCTGTGGTCGATAAACCTGTTATTAGAGAATGTGTTTGACAAGCTTACCTAAAAAGACCTCACACAACCAACCATGTCCCCAGCTTCTTCCATGAAACAATTCCAAGCTAAGTAGCAGATATCTTAGAAGAAAAGAGAGCAAGACCTAAGGGGAAAAATAATGTTCGGAGGAACACACGTGGCAAGCTACAAGTATTCAAGCAACTACCGTGAAAGGAAATCTAAGTGGATTGAGACACAGAATGATAACACTGCACTCAGGGCTTCTCTTGGAGGAGAACCAAAATTATAGGCGTTTTAGCTGACAGTTAAAAGGTCTGACTTTAAGTGAACATGAATGACGTGGGGTGGGGGTGGGGGTGCAGGGAACAATCATGTAGAACTTATAACTTCAACGTTTTCCTCTTTAGAGTTGGAGTAGTTTTCTTAGGCTAACATGCTGCCATGGATCAAAAAGATCTGTCATACTTTTTTGGATCTGTCTTCACAGCCTGTGTCGTGTTCTTTTGAATATCATCGGTAGTGGTATTAAATGTCACCCTCTGAGGCAGGAATTTGATTTTAGGAAACAACTAAGTTATTTGAACTGACATAGCATGAATAAGGAAAGTCATCCACGTTCCTTATACTATTTTCATAAAAATTAAGGACAGGTTATATGTTAAATAAATTGAAGTATAAATGCAGTTCTAAATGGAACTGAGAACTGTTTTATGCCAAGTCAACATAATTGTACTAAGCATGTGCCCTCTTGAGATGACTGTTTTCAGGAGAAATATTCACGTTGACGTGAGAGTGTTAGCGAATCGTCCCTTGGCAGCATACCACTTCATTCTATGTACGTCTGTGGAAGTAACACCACACTTGTGCACAACCTAATGTCTATAAGACTGGAAATTGTTTAGTACAGATATTCCTGTGCTTTAAATATGTCAAAGTTTAATTTTTGACCTGTTATAACACAATTCAAAATCTGGAAATTCTTAGATGAGGCAAGAAGGTATTTTATCTTTAAGATCTTTCCTCTAATGTCAGCTTGACTTTGGTGATGTCAGCCTAGTCTAAGACAGCTTTTTAGTGATACATCTAGTGCATACTAAATGTACTCAAGCTGGATCAGTGCTATAAAAGAAGACTTAATAAAATAATGCCACAAGTCTACTCCCAGTAGAGGACCAATTCATTGCAGTTTTCTTGGAATTGTCTTGATTTTAAAATGAAAAAGTCATACCTCTTAGGAAACTCCTCAGTCTTGGGCAAATAGAAACAGTTGCCTCAACTCCCAGTTTCTTAACTAATTCCTGCATTATTTTTGGAGTATCTACAGTAAAAACAGAATGATGACTCCACCAAAATAAGTAAGAGAAATAGACAAGTCCATATTGGGAGTAGCAAAGCAACTTGAGTCAAACAGCAACAAATGTCGGCCAAAACTAGGCTAAGCCACTCACTAACTTCCATGCTGATTCAAACTGGAGTTAGAAGTTTAATTTTTAATTTTATTAATTTTTCTTTTTAGAGACAGGGTCTCACTCAGTTGCCCAGGGGGATCCTCCCACCTCAGCCTCCCAAGTAAGATGTTCCTGTTTATAGTGATGACACAGGCCATGTTCTACCAACTGATAATAGTAACCAGCAAACAACAATAATAACAGTATGACTTTCTAAATTTAACCCATCATGGTTCTAATATTTGTTTTGGTTTTATTAGGAGCAATAGCTTGATAACTAAGGTCCTTGCACAAGGAAGTAATTGCCTTATTGAGTTTTTCACTGGTCTTGTATCCTCTAACAATTTTACATGATGCTTGAAAAATGCATTTTGGTGGTGTTTAGAAGTTCAAAATATACCATCAATTGGGGGTATTTGGAGAGACAGGCAGTCCCTAGGTTACAAATGAGATAGGTTCTATAGGTTTGTTCCTAAGTTGAATATGTATGTAAGTTTTAACAGGTACATTTACCTATTACCTGTAGTAGTCTTATTCGTAAGAGTGAGTTGTATATAAGTTGGATGATTGTAACTTGGGGACTGCCTGTGTGCAGTTAAGGGATAGGATGAATTGATAGTAAGCACGGGAGTCAGAGGACTTGTGTTTGCAGCCTGCCTTACCACTTGTGAATGACACTGGATACTTGGCCTTTCTGGACCTTAGCCCCTTCATAAAACAAGCATCAAGCATAATTATGGAAGGTGTTTATTGACTGGCACTGCTGTTTATTAAATGACAATGAATGTACAGTCCTTAGTGCCTTACCAAGCATATAGTAAACACGCAGTCAATGTCAGCAATTGTTATTTCCACCTACCAAAATTTCTATAGTAGTATTCTCTGACTACTTCAGAGTCATGTTGTCTCTTTATCTTATTTTCTACCCATTATTCTTTGCATAGGATGATGTTTTAAGAAATAAGCAAAGAACACAAGAGAATTTTGATAAAAGATGTTTTACTATATGTCAGTCTAGTTACCCAAGATTAGTACAGTATCATTTTAAGAAAATATAGAAAAAAATCACCCATGATATAAAACCTTTTACACATGCCCCCAAACAGGATGCATTAAAGAAAAAAAAGACACCTAAAATGTATACCTTTAGGCAAGTGACTCTGAAACATGTCTTACTTGGGACAAGAAAGTAAGCTGTGTTTTGCTTCTCTATTGAGATAAAGGTATTAGAACCCTAATGTGACGGACCAGGAGAGTTGCAGTGCAGGTTTCAAAAAGCAAGATAATGGGCCCAGACTTGTTCCACATAATTATTTTTCAAAGCTCCACAACTCCAACTATACTCTTCCATAACTGGGAGCTAAACAGCAGGCACTTATAAACACAAACAGATGTAAAGGTATCTGAGACCAGGAATCTGGGATGCTGGAAGGGGATGAGGAGTAAAGTGAAAATTGACCTATCGGGTATGATTGCCACTCTTCTGGTGGTGGGCACACTAGAAGCTCTGACTTAACCATGTTTTTTGCATCCATATAACAAAAAACATTTGTACCCCTTTAATATTTTGAAATTAAAAACGAAGTTCTATAATATTCTGACTTCAAAACTTGGGTGCTACATACATGGGATAAAAAAAAGTAACAATTTGTCCCTCAAAAGTTTCTCTTAACAGCTGTTTTGAAGGCAGCTATTGACTAAAGAACACAGTTACACTGGTGGGAAAATACCTAATAACAACAAACCAAGATTTGTCCATCCTAGAGCCCTGTGGATCAAGGCATTCAGCATCTCGGGAAGCCATCTAACCAGAAGCAGATTGAAGAACAGAGAGCAGGGAGGGACTTTCATCTAAAAAGTTCCCCACATAAAATACTATAAGGTCCAGATGTCAGAACCTTAAAAATATGTATCTGCTCTAACGTGTGTGGTTGTGGGGTTTGTATGGTATGAAACCTGACTTTGACGGTTTAAGAAGAAAGGTAAGACATCTGGCAAAAGCAACATTCTTGGCAGAATGAGGGCTCAAGATACGATGTTTTGTGACTTCGGTGCTGTTTTGAATCCAACTGATAGAAGATTAGGAGAAGCCAGTGATTTTCCTGCTTTTTCTATAATCCAGTTTCCAAAATCTTCAACCCTAAAAGAATAGAAACAAGGATTCCACAGTCTGGGTCAGCTTCTGCTTTCTTCTGCGAGCCCCTCCATGGCGCTTGCTTAGTGTTGCATTCTGACAATAACATTAAAGCACTGATCGGTTATGTATTTTATGTTCTTCAAACTTTCTAGAGTTGGTACTATTTATGTCTTCCTTGATATTGTTGGAGATTTTTAAATCCTTAAAAGTTACAATAAAGTGTTAATCTCCTTATAATTTCACTCTAACATTTCCAATCCAAGATAAAATATTTTAGCATGTTCTTTTTTCCAAATGGCTTATATAAAATGCTTGAGAGAATGTTATACTCAGAGTGTGTTAAGAGTGAAATTGATTTTAAAAAAGGCACTGTTAATGTTCTGTAAAAGCCAGTATCATTCAAAGAAATATATTGAGGCTAAGACTTTTGGGTCAAGTGCTTTGCGTCAACCAGTTGTTTCACTGAACTGATTAGTTGTGTGGCTTTTGTGAAATCACAGTTGCTTCTGTGTGACTTTGTGAAGGCACAGCTAAAGTTATGAACCAAATACTCTTCCTAATCTCCATGTTCTATCAAGATGAATATTTCACTGGTGTTTTGTTTTACAAGAGATTACACTGTTACTCGGCTTCAAGTAAGTTTAATTTGTCTTTAAGTGGATTGAATTCTGTGAACTTCAGAGTTTCTGGTGATAAACTTAACTGTCATCTCTGTATTATCTCTTTTACAGCCAGATGGGGAACATGGTTTACATCAGGCACAATGTATATTTGAACAATAAGGTCACAAGTGGAGTTATATTACCTTTTATGGGCAGTGAGACATGTAATGTGGTGCAGCCTTTCCCTTCAGGCTCGTAGCAAATGGGACACAGGACTTTGTTTTCATGCCTGGATGCCCATACCATATTATTTTCTAAGCACGTTCATGTCAACAGCCTGTGCCTTGTGTGAAGCAGAATTTCCTCTTCAAGTGCAGAGGAGGATGACCTTCAGTTGCAGACTTCTTAACTTTGATTAAAGCCACCTGAAATCAGTTTATTCCTTCAAATTCTCCCCTTTACCCTCTGTCATCTTCAGCTCTCTTCCTCTCCCTGTCAGGGTGGAATCGGTATTATATTAATAAAGCTTGGCCCAGGAAAAGAAATCATCACACTTCTGTTTTAGAATCCATTCCCTATTAAAAAGTAATTTTGAACCCTATAGAAAAAACAACAATGAAAAGAACTTAAGGAAACGCAGCAGTTGAATTCTGGCATGTGGGATATGTTTTAAGTCCTGAGAGGAACATACAAATGTGTGTGTGTATAAAATATGTGTATGTGTTTATATACAGTAGAACCTCCACAGTTGATCGTCTTCCTACATTGACCACATCCTGAAATTGACCTAATTTTCACAGACTGGAGATGTGCCACATGTATAAACCAGTACAGCAGGCCTACTTCCTTACGTTGGCCACCTTCATATGTTGACCAGTTTGTTACAGTTCCTTGGGTGGTCAACTTACAGAGGTTCTGCTGTACAGTTAACATGTGTATATGTATATAAATATTTAGGAGGGTAATGTAATTCAAAAAACAAGATAATTTAAATAATAATTTGTAGGCTGGATGCCATTATTAGTATTGTCCAAATGACTCTTGGTTTAATGCCACCTGGTTTGGGGGATCTTATTAATGGTTGACATTTGCAAGGAAGCATAATTTTGCATGCCTATAATGAACTCAAAATAAACTTCTTTGGTCAGTTATTTTTGTAAGCTAAAGAAAAAAAAAATACTCTTTTTTTTTTTTTTTTAAGCTCTGTGGAATTTTTGTAATGAGAGGTTCAGATGAGCTCTGTCTCATTTAATATTTCCTACAGTGGTTTTTAAAAGAAGGAATTTTTAAATTAGTTGATTGCACTAATGAGATCCAGGTTGTTAACATTTTGGTTCAAAGGAACCAAATGAAGAACATAACTACAGGACAAAAATCAACAGTAGGAATAAAAGGTAACTAAAAGGAAGAAAAGCAGTTGTTGAGACATAGCCGCTCCAGTCACGTGTCACCACGCTGTATCTGACACTGGTGCGTGCATCAGAGCACCTGGTAGACTTCTTCAGCTCAGGTCATCGCCCCCGCCCTGCACTTCTGATTCATCAGGTCTGGAATAAGGTTCAGGAACTGACGTTTCTGACAAGTTCCATGGTGATGTTGATACTGTGGGTGGGAGACCTCAGGCTGAGAGCTACTGTTCTACCAAAACTGGCTCTCCAGGGGTCAGAGTGCAAACTGAAGACTCTGGCCAACATGCTTAGGCCCAAACGATGTCCCTCTCCCAACTCCAAAATACCTTGTTCCTGGGATCACGATCTTTGCCCACTTCTTCTTTTTATTTCAGAAATACTTTCTCCACAACCATCTCCTAACTATATATTGGGAATCCACACATTTTTACTATAGGATGAAAGAATTGATGTATATCAATTTACAATTAAGGTAGATTATAATCATGTCATCTTGATGCCAGATTTTTCCCCTCCTGGTCTAGTTGTTTTGGGAATCAAAGAATGAATGTACAGAGCACAGGCAAGCAGAAGCTACAGAGTGACAGTTTATTAGAAGAAGATAGGAAAGCTTCCAACACAACGGAAGGGGTCTGGAAAGGGTAGCCGTTGCAGCTGCCGGGGTTTGGGCTTTTATGCCTTGTCTGAAGGCCCAAACCTGCTCCTACACACTGGTTGGGTCCTTCAAACCTAGCTAGTTTACATTGAATGGTTTCTTTAAACCTTAACTGACTGGCCTCTTTTGATGGGCCCTTAATCTGTGCCGGCGTCCTTTCCCCACCCAATCTCCAGGGGGAAATTCTTCCCCTGACATTACTCTGCCTCGCAACAGCCAGTGACCAATGGCTGCATGGGTCGCTCTAAAGGAGCGACCTTTTATTCTGTGTGCGGTTCCCAGTCCCAGCTTAAAGCCTTCTGACTAATATCAGTTTCATATTGTGTAGTTAATTTGTCACAGGCTTAAAGCATTGAATATGCACTTAGAGTTGCTCAGTAGCGAGGATCTTTCTTGATCTAACCCACTGGAGAATTTTAAAATAACAAAGCCTGGGTCTCATCCCAGACAAACTGTATAAAAAAATCTTGTATGGGACCTTGCTATTTGAAAGCTTCCCAGGAAATTCTAATGTGCAGGCAGGGTTAAGAACCATTGGTAAGCTTAACCGTATATTATCAATGGCGATGATATGACCCCCACCCCCACAAGGGAATGAAAATTGAGAGGGGTGTGGGAAAAAAATCCTAGCAATTATAGTGGTTTATAGACCTCCGGTGGCCACAGGATATAAACAGGTGTATGGTAGATCTAGAGTGTTAGCATTTAATAGGAGCAGTGGGGAACGATTAGACAAAAATGTCTAAAAAGACTTCTTACGAAGAAATAAGGACAAAAAGAATTGTAAAATATGACCCTAATGCTGTGAGCTTGCTGTTAGTTTTTAATAGTTTGTCTTCCTTCCAAAGTGCAACACAAATCTAGGGAAAATAGCGTCTTTAAATTCTATTATAGACTAGACTATTCTATTATAGAATATATTATATTATATTATATTACTATTATATAAATTTTATTATAGACTATCAACTAGGTAGACAAGTTAACTCTCACTACCTTGTACTTTTCCTTTAGAATACAAATCACCATTATAACTAGTTTTACTTGATTTTCACTTTAACTCTATTTTTAAGATATTTTATAAGATAGTGAAAATTAGTCTTCCAAAAACATTCCATTTGAAGCTCCATAGCCATCAGGTGGCTTCAGATAGCTTTCTTTCTAAATAATTGTCAGATACATTTGATCAACTTTGAAAAGCAATATTCTGTTAAAAGAAATCACAATAGGAAACAACACATACATTCTGTTCTCAATAATATTATTTTCCTAAAGAATTTTTTAAAAAGTGTCATTTCATGAATTTGTAATAAAACAGTTTTAGAGTATAACAGCCACAAATAGGGCAAATATTTTAAGATATCAATGGCTACATATAATCTTTTGCTGTGTGCAAAGGTATAGATTTGTTTTAAAATACATGCAGGATTTTGTTTTGTTCAGGTATGGTGAGACCAGCAGATCAGGAGAAAATTGCCATTGAAAAGATAACTTGTTATTCATTATTCCTAGTACAGGGGGCATGCAGTGCCACCCAGGGCACAGGAGGAATCTCCAGGTGAGGTAGCAGATGTGGGGGGCGGGGTAGGGAGGAGTGTGAGCCAGAGGCTTTATTGTAGTTTTTACAGGAAGGACTTTGTGAGGCAAGGTAAGCAGCTGAGCAAGTTTAGGGTTGGTTAATTTGAATAATTTGGCAGGTTCCGGGTTACAGGGCTTGGTACCTGGTGCTGGGATGATTAGAGCAGAGAACTGCTGCCTCCTGGCTCTAGATAAAGGAGGTGGTCTCAGGATCAGTTGGTTTGCTCATGAAAGGTAGGTATAAACCACAGAGGTGAGCAGTTTACTATTTCTAGGAAATGGCTAATGCTGGGAAGGACAGCCCCTTCTCAGTGAGGTCCCAGATGCCAGAGTATCCAGAACACAGAAAATAATATAGTTAAAACAAAGTTTCATAGCTAATACTGAGTCAGACCCATGTACTGGATTGGTTGTGAACAAGCAGAAAGATAGTCAAATGTCGTGAAGTAAGGTACTTGCACATTGAAGTTTGGTCCATTCCTACACAACTAAGTGTAAAAGTGTTCAAGTCTTCAGGTCATTGCATCCATAAGTCAGGAAAAATCAGCTGTGCTAAACAGTAAAATTTGTTGGGAGATAACAAGCAGAGGCAGGATTTTACTGACATGGTAGCCTTGTTAATTGCATATTCTGTCTCACATCCCTGTGTGCTTGGTCTGTACAGACACAGTGTGTAACTGATGCAGGTTCAGAGCAGATACTTTCTATTACCAGATGGCTTAGGCCATGTGTGCTACTATAACAAAATTACACAGGCTGGGTCATTCATAAAGAACAGAAAATTATTTCTTGCAGTTCTAGAGGCTGGGAAGTCTAAGATCAAGGCACCAGCACATCTGGGGTCTGATGAGTGCCCAGTCTTGGCTTCCAAGATGATCCCCTGTTGCTACATTCTCTAGAGAGGACAAATGTTGTGTCTTCTTAAGGCAGAAGAGGCAGAAAGAGTTAACTTGCCTCCGTGAACCCTATTATGAGGTCACTAATTCCATCAGTGAGAAGTTCTCCCTCGTGACTTTATCACCCCAAAGGCCCTGCTCCTTTTTTTTTTTTAAGTCAAAAAAAAAACCAAGTATATATATCTATATATCTATATATATATATATATATTATTGTTGGGGATTCATTGAGGATACAAGAAACCAGGTTACACTGATTGCATTTGTTAGGCAAAGTCCCTCTTGCAATTGTGTCTTGCCCCCAAAAGGTGTGGCACACACCAAGACCCCACCCCCTTCCTCCTACCCTTTCTCTGCTCTTCCTTTCCCCACCCCTCCCTCCTTCTTTCTCTCTCTGCTCTCCACTTTCCCCCACCCCCACCATGTCCTTAATTGTCATTAATTGTCCTCATATCAAAATTGAGTACATAGGATTCATGCTTCTCCATTCTTGTGATGCTTTACTAACAATAATGTCTTCCACTTCCATCCAGGTTAACACAAAGGATGTAAAGTCTCTGGGTTGTTTTTTTTTTTTTTTTTTTTTTTTAATGGCTGAATAGTATTCCATGGTGTCCATATACCATAGCTTGTTAATCCATTCCTGGGTTGGTGGGCATTTAGGCTGTTTCCACATTTTGGTGATTGTAAATTGAGCTTCAATAAATAGTCTAGTGCAAGTGTCCTTATGATAAAAAGATTTTTTGCCTTCTGGGTAGATGCCCAGTAATGGGATTGCTGGATCAAATGGGAAGTCTAGCTTGAGTGCTTTGAGGTTTCTCCATACTTCCTTCCAAAAAGGTTGTACTAGTTTCCAGTCCCACCAGCAGT
>CAUYPK010041079.1:0-15261 GCA_963574355.1 Loris lydekkerianus
TCACATGAAGGCTATAACCCAACTATACCACAAGACTATGAGGAAAGGACCAAGGAAGGGGAAGGGAGGGGGGAGGTTTGGCTGGAGGGAGGGTGATGGGTTGGGCCACATCTATGGTGCATATTTTTATCTATAATAAAAAAAAAATTAAAAATAAATAAATAAATAAATATTAGAAATTTAAAGGGGGAAAAAAAAAGGGTCCAATCATTGTTTACCAGCAAGGTTTAGACAGTCAGATGAGGTCATAAACAATCCAACTGCAGTGGCAACCTCTTTGGGTCTCCTTCCTCTGTATTGAAGCTTTCCTAGCCTCAATAAACTATCACTTTTGCTTACCTGTGGTCTGTGAATTAATTCCTCCATTTCTAAGACGGAGAATCTGGTGAGAAGAAGAGAAACTCAGTATCAATATGATAATGGACATTTACACCAACAGCAAATTACCAGATTAATCATAGATTCCCAATAATCAGTTAGAGAGTAATGAAATGCATTCATTACAACACTAAATATAATCGAATTTATCATTCATGAGATATTTGAATGGTTTTGTGGGATACAAATAAAATTGCCATTACATTTTAAATACCCTAAACTAACTTGAGGTATTTTATAATGTTGATGGTTTGGAATATAATGTATAAGATGATTTTTTATTTTGGTAACATATAGTTTATGAAAGCTAATGTTGTAGAAATAGGTCTGTTTTCCTGAATGCTATACAGAAGATTTGACATTTTCTTTGTTAATATTAACATAAAAGACTAAAATATTTTTAAACTATAGAAATGTAATTGAGATTCCAAATAAGATTTAATATCAGAGCAATATTTCAATAAAGTATATTCCAAGGTATACATCAAATACTTTAATTCATTTTATTGTTTTACTTGCACGTTCAAATCCAGGTGCAAATTTAGAAAGAACATGATTTTTACATTTAGAACAGTTTCCTCTGCTTCTACCGATCTTCACAGCTGGAAGATGTAAAAATCAACAATCAGCCAGGATCCAGATGGTTATTATACTCACTTTAGTTTCTGGGCTGACAACACAAGCTGATTGAAAATGCTTTTCTATTGTTTCTTTCAGGACCAGTACTTGGTTATTTATTGTCTGTTAGTAAAGTTTTGACCGGGAGGTATCCAAACAGAGAAATGCTATGGTCAAAAGCAAGGTCAAGAATTTTACTTGTAAAGTTTGAGAAAAACAGAAAAAGAATAAATCAACAGTTGCAGATTAAAAAAAAATCAAAAAACAAGAGGTGATAGAGTAAATAAAGCTACAGGTATAACAAGGCCCGATTTTAGTGGGCCTTACTTCTGTAATCCACTACTTGACAGAACTTGACCTGTCCAGTGTCTTCTGGATCTTCCCTAATTCTTTGTTAAAATGGTTAGTTACTTGGGCCTATGATAAAAGTGATGTAATACAGATGTCTTAAAAAAAAAAAAAAAAATGACATCAGGGAAAGCTCTGATACCCTTGCTTCCCAATTTTAATTGAGTATTTTTGAAATGACATATTATAATTATAAAAAGAACAAAAGCTTTTGAGATAAACTGCCTGAGTTTGAATTTTAGCATGGCTGCTTACTACTTGTCAGTCAGTAAAGCCACCAAAATTAAAATCTGTACTGTACCTTGGAAGTGGATGCTTTGGGTGTTTTGTGACTTACACGTGGGCAAGTGAGCAGAGCAAGTTACTTAACCTCAATTTCCTCATCTCTCAAATGACAATACAAGCACCTACAGGACAAGGTTTGCATGAAGATTAAATAAAGTAGTAGCTGTGTGATAGGATGCTAAATTAGAAATTTAAACTGAGGTACCAAGAGAGAAAGAGCTGGTAAAGTGGTTAATAAAATACAGCATTCTATAAATACCGTATATACTCGAGTATAAGCTGAGTTTTTTTGGCACAAAATTTGTGCCGAGTTCGGATTTTTCGGCACAAATTTTGTGCCGGAAAAAACTCGGCTTATACTCGAGTATATATGATATTTTAAAGAAGACTAAATGATGAAACACTATTGGTATAAAAGAGTCACATTTTTGGATGTTAGGAGATTTATGAATAGAGTTGTCTTTGAAGAGAATAGCTGCTGTCACTTACCTACCATTTACTACCATTTCAAAGCATAAGCGTATGGGTATCTCCACATTTCCCTCAGGTCAGAGAGGGCTTTAGTGACATCACTCAGAGAGCTTGATAAATACCCTCTCATTTGAGTAAGTATCTTATTGATACCCTGGAAATTTTGTGAATTTTGGTGGCAGAATAAAGTAAAATTGAGCTCCTTGGCTTTGCCCCACATTCTTGCACAAGTTTTATTATTATTATTATTTTATTTAATTAATGAATTAATTTATTTTTGAGACACAGTCTCACTTTGTCTCCCTGGGTAGAGCACCATGTGGTCATAGCTCACAACAACCTCAAACTCTTGGACTCCAGTGATTCTCTTGCCTCAGCCTCCCAAGTAGCTGGGACTACAGGTGCCCTCCTCGACTGACACCTGGCTATTTTTTAGACACAAGGTCTCACTCTGGCTCAGGCTGATCTCTAACTCATGAGCTCAGGCAATGCACCCTCCTCAGCCTCCCAAGTGCTAGGATTACAGGTGTGAGCCACCGTGCCTGGTGTTTTAAAAATTCTTAATTAACTTTTAAGTCTTGTATTTCTAAAACTTGTTCTAGAAGCATATGAATGAATGTATGGACCAGATATAGACTGAACATGTATTGCAATAGGCATCCAAGGGGGTTGTTTGGAGGACCATCAAGCCTTAATATAAGCAAAGCTGAATATGGACTATAGGATTTCTAGGAACTGAAGAGTAAGGAAGTGAGCTTATAGGGGTCCATTCTCAAGGAAACCAGGGGACTTTGAGCGAGTCACCATCAGTAGCTCTATGCGAGAAGGGCTAATGGTGGGACTCTGCCAGGCACAGAGGGCATCATTTTATAAGACTTCTGGTCATGTAAGAACGTTTCTGCCCTCCTTACCTTACTGAACCATCTGCATCCCATATCAAGTTAGAAAATTTGAATATTAAATGGAGAAGCATTTTTCAACGTACTAAACTGAGAATGTGATTATAATGTAAAGAGATGGCAAGACTTTCTACTGCTAGTGGTAGAAAACCTATAAAGCCTACCCAAATTTTCTTCCAGAGAAGAAGATAGATTCTCCTACTGAGTACATTTCATGGAGGGAAGAAATAAACACTAAAGTTGAATTCTCATTAAATCCCCAGATTCCAAGGATTCAAGTATGTTTAATAGATATCTTACAAATTTAAAGTAGCTAGAACTATGATGGCATATAACAAGCATTTGATAGATATGAGAGCTCTTTTTGTTAGGTTATTTTGTTTTGTTTTGCTTTTTTGTTTTAATGATTTTGGTACGAATTTCTACCTGGATTTCTAAGGTTAACCATGCCTAGGAATTTCTTTCAACTTCTGCATGAAAGGCAAAAAAAAGTTCCCTTGATAATTCCTAGAGTTGCATCCTTATAAAAGTTTTCATGTTTGGTTTCCTGCTTGCTTTGCCAGGCTAATTACACCTGAAAATTCACAAAATACCCAAGGCCTTTATGGGTCTTATAATATGCTGGCTCTTGATTACCTAAAGTTTTGAAATCTCATTTTGTCCCTTGGCCTTGGATGTGGTGTGTCTTTCTAGGGGCGATCACAGCAGGTTGTGGGGAATGGTGAATCTTGGTGTCAGGGAAGTCTGTTCAGGACCCTTCAATGTCTCATCTCCTTTGTCTTGTGGAAAGCCCACCATCTCTGAGAAACAACTTAAAAGTTCAAGTAGTTAGTTAAAGGAAAGAATTATAAAAAATATATAGGACTCATTGAAATTTGTTCATAGAACTGGTTGCAAATATGGAGCATGACTGCACGCCTTCCTACACGTGGAGATCTGTATGGTACTGCACCCTGGTTGTCTTAGTTCATTCAGCTCCCTTATAACAGAATACCCGAGGCTGGTTAGTTTATAAAGAAAATATGTTTGTTTGGCTTATAATAATATTCGCTAAAACTTCTGAGAGCATTGCTTAGCTTCTGGTGGAGGAGGTATGCTGCTTCATAATTTGGTGCAGAGGTGGCCAGGTGAGTGGGCTTGTGCAAAGAAGATGTGCCAGAGAGGCTGGGTTCAATATCAAGGAAACTAATCCATTCCCAGGAGAATAAGAACTCACTCTTGCAAGAAAAAAAATCTATGCATAAGGATAGAGCCCTGATTATCAAAGCACCTTCCACTGACATGCTGGGACTCCCTGCGGCATGAGTTTCAGAATGGACACCCTCAAACCATAGCAGTGGCTACACTTACCTTTCCACATATGTACCCTGCAAACCTGGCAGTAGAAAAACATTCCTTGTATTACTAGTAGAAATTCAGCTGTAATATACTTATTTTTTTCCATCTTGGAGAATTCAATATGCCAGGGGAGGGAGAAGGGCGCAAGAATTAGAAGCATAAAGCATATAAATTGTAGTCTTGTCTTTCAGCGGAAACACAGAGTGTAATAAAACTCTTTCTTGCATCAGAAAGAAGAGAAGATAGATCTTCTTTCCCCTGTGTGAATTGCTTGTAGCGATTGCACTTAAAACAGAGTTTAGAGCACAGTAACATCAAAGTGTATGTGTCTTTTGCTTCAAAGGAGATGTTTTAATAAAAAGAAATGGGGAAGACAAGGATATGACAGAGGAAATGTAATTATTGCTGATTTGAGCTTTACATATTGATATTGTGCCTGGGTAGTGATTCTCCTTGGGTCAGTTATTTTCTGAGCCTGTTTCATGCTGATATGAGTGCAGCTGACAAACTACACGTGGATCATCAAATATTTACTCGTTATTGAATTGATATAATGCCTCTCCTCTTAAGAGTTTACTGTGCTCCTCATAAAACTTTTAAACCATACAACTAACTTTAGAAACAGTAAAGCACAATTTGGAGCCTGGAGAAAAGAGATGGGTAATGGAAAAACAGGGCTAGTACTTGATTATCTATAACCTTGACCTAGCTGTGATCTGTAAGGTATAATAAAAAGGATGCTCAGGCCAAATGCCCACTCTAATTTCATGAACAGGACCACTGCCCAGAATTCTGTTTAAATGATTCAAAGAATGAGCTGGGAGAGTTAGAAGGAAACCTATTCTTTACTGCCTCCCTCCCCACTCCCCGACCCTACATTTTTGCTTTTCTTTTTTTTTTTTAATAGACTAATATCTTTAATGAACATAGATGCAAAAATATTCTTTTTTTTAAATGTTAACCTTCCTTTTATTTTTTTATTTTATTTTATTTTTTTACTAAATCATAGCTGTGTACATTGATATGATCATGGGGCACCATACACTAGTTTCATAGACCGTCTGATACATTTTCATCACACTGGTTAACATAGCCTTCCTGGCATTTTCTTAGTTATTGTGCTAAGACATTTACATTCCACATTTACTAAGTTTCACATAGTCCCCCCCAATCCCCCTCCCTCTACCCACCTCCCCACTCCCTCCTCTCCCTTTCCCCATTCTCCCTATTCTTAGGTTGTAACTGGGTTATAGTTTTCATGTGAAAGCCCTAAATTAGTTTCATAGTAAGGCTGAGTACATTGGGTACTTTTTATTCCATTCTTGAGATACTTTACTAAGAAAAATATGTTCCAGCTCCATCCATGTAAACATGAGAGAGGTAAAGTCTCCATCTTTTTTTAAGGCTGCATAATATTCCATGGTATACATATACCACTTGCACTGCTGGTGGGAATGCAAATGAATACATTCCTTTTGGAAAGATATATAGAGAACACTTAGAGATCTAAAAATAGATCTGCCATTCAATCCTATAATTCCTCTACTGAGCGTCTACCCAGAAGACCAAAAATCACATCATAACAAAGATATTTGTACCAGAATGTTTATTGCAGCCCTATTCACAATTGCTAGGTTATGGAAAAAGCCCAAGTGCCCATTGATCCACGAATGGATTAATAAATTGTGGTATGTGTACACTTTTGCTTTTCAAAGCAAGCTTTCAGGAGCCACTTCTCAATTGTTTCTTCAATGATCCCTCCAAAACAGCCAAAATTTGAAGCTAGTGCTGAGAAGAGACAAAGAAAGGGCTTCAAGGCAGATGGGAGGAAAGCCTGGCCTGCTGAGAAAGGAAATCTGGAGGGCCCATGGAAACTCAACTGATCACTACTCAGCAATTCTTGCCAAAAAGGGGAAAAGAACGTGAGTATGACATAACCTAGGTAATCAATGACCAATGGAAAAGAGCAAAGGCTTGGGGAGGTGCAGAACTGATGAAGGCATTACAAGCAGTTTCAAACAGTGTTAAAGAGAGTGTTCAAACCTCCAAGCTGCTTTTGCATCTGTCTCTTCTCTCTTATGAGAAAGACCTGCTTCCGACTCTCTTCGGAAGTGCTCTAAGCTTTCTCTTTGTCCTTAAATTCAGTTTCCCTTTGTTATACTAAAGCCTGTGCAAAGTTACTTTTGCTTTCTATACGTGCTGCCTGTGCTCCTCTGGTTTTCTTTCCATTTCTTCCCACTTTTGCTTTTGATCCATCCTTGCCTCAGTTGAACTTTCTAGTTCTGCTGAGCAATTCAATGTTGAGCTCAAAATCTACCTTCTTTAGTCTCATCATGAAAAATGGCACACTGAATATGGGGAATGTAGAAAAAACAATAGATACAGCTTTAAAAAAAATCTTCATCAGTTTCTTATAAAGGATGCCAAAGGATACAGATGAAGAGCTGTATAGGTTGACGCCTGGGGTAGCAGCACAAAGCTTCTAGGCTTTCACCCCATGCACCACCCTCCAGGAACCACCACGCGCTCTGCTATCCTAGGAGCTCTCCAAACCCTGTCCTTTGAGGGTTTTAATGGAGGATTCCTTACTTAGCAATAATTAATGAATCCATTGGCCATTGATAATCAACTTAAACTTCATCCCTCTACAGAGATTGTGAGGTGGGGCTAAAAATCTTTCAGGTGACCAGCCGCCATCCTGAAGCTACTTAGGTGCTGCCATCCATCAGCTGACTCATTAGCATAAAAAGGTACCACTTTGGAGATTCTAAGGATTTTAGGTGTTGTATGCTAGGAAATTGGGTTAAAGACCAAATATGTATTTTATATTATTACAGTTCACTCCAAATTTTTGAACCCAGATGCCTTACATCAAATGGATAAGCAACTCAAAAAACACTGCCACATTCCAAGAATCCCATTCAGTCATGTTAATAATTAGTGCAGTTAATCATTGTGTTATGTGAATATGTCTCTCACAGTAAGATCACTCAGGTTTTCAAGCTTCAATTGGTCTTGTCAGGTCTTGGCAAATATGTAGCCTCACCCTTTTCAGGCATCTGCTGTAATTGAGCTAAACGCCAATTCATTCTCTTTCTCTGAGCCTGTCTTGAGGAATTAATGCAATTTTGGATTTTCCTTATTTTGTAACCCACTTCCTCATTTCTTTCCCTTCAGCTTTTATTCCTCTTCCCCATTAATATCCAAACTGTTTCACCTTTGGAAAGGACCAGTTACTGAGCTGGTCTGGATTGTGGACAGTAATTCTAGAGTAGCAAGCATCTCCCCCACCCACTCTTCTATTCAGATAGGGTAAGGTTAGGTAGGTCTAGAACTGGTGGGACATTTTTACCAGCAACCAATATAGCTGTGTTCTTTGATAATCCCAATTTTGATAATCCCATGGGTGAAGGCACAACCCATGCCATCAGACCCTTAGGAATTCAGACATAAGTTTCAAAACATACAATTACATCATCTTTCTTAGGAATTATCCCTATTTCACCACAAGTGGTTGCAGACCTGGTCCTATAACTACTGCATCAGGTAGGGGAGGTGACAAAGGGAAGAAAGAAAAAAAGTCATTAAATCAGCATACTCCTTCCTTATAAGAATTGCATAATAAAGCAGCATCCATTCCCAACCTTTCTTTACTAGATCAAGTATCTAGTAAAGAGTATCTAGTGAGAACATTGCTTTAGTCCCACTGATATTGAGTGTGAGCTCCCACTCATGCCTTTATCTCTCCCATCTTGGACAACCAGTGTCTTAATTGTCCATTCCACTTCTTTATCAAATTATTACTCACAGGAGGATATCTCTTTGCCCGTTGCTGGACATTATGGGCTATGCAGTGTGCCCCTTGGCCTATGATAATCTCATGTGGAGAGACAGACATAAAGAAGATGTTATTTACTTCTGTGCTCCAGGGAATGGATGTAGTTCTCTCACTTCTAATTCTGCTAAATGGTGCTCTTGATGTCTCATCTTTAGAGAATAGCAGCTCTCTAAGCCTGGCTGGGTTCAGCAGTAGCCAGGCTAATGGAAGAGGGAAGCTTCAAATACAATAGTGATAGTAACACAAGGAACAGTATAAAAGGATCATCTCAACACAGGAACTTCGTTAAAACCTTTCCAGTTTCTAACACATGATAGATGCTTAATGAATATCTGTTGGATGAATGAATACATTTATACATATACAGATACTAAATCACTCCTTTTGATTGTGCTTCTTCCATATGAAACCCAGTCCTACAGATGCTTTATGTCAAGTTTTTATGTTGTATGATTATCTGAACATTGTGAAAAAGAAAATCCAAGACCCCATCTTACTCTGATATCTGTGCTCCTACTGACCACAAATTTCTTTCTTTCTTTTTTTTTTTTTTTGCAGTTTTTGGCCGGGACTGGGTTTAAACCCGCCACTTCCAGCATATGGGGCTGGCGCCCTACTCTGAGCCACAGGCGCTGCCCCTGACCACACGTTTTTTTAGCTGATTGTATTGACTAAGCCAGTTTCACCTACTTTCCTAGCACATGCTTTCTTCAGTTGCATTTTTTCTTTTTGTTATTCATTGTGGATTTTAATGGAAATATAAAACTTCAATTAAATTGAAATTTCCCTTACTATTTTGTTTCTAAAGATGATGTTTTGACAGATTGAGTTTGTTGAGCAGGTCACACGAGCAAGCAAGTTTTGTGGTGTGAGATGTTAATAGCTACAAATCTCCTATCACATTTTGGGAAGAATGTCTGAAAAAATTGAAAGTACATGGTAGCCATTATTACCTTAGGAATGACCTCCTTGACTTTAAATTTTCAGCTGAATCAATGCCTCCTTCAAAGTGAAGGGAAAATGTTAAGTGCTTGGAGGTAATTCTTGAGGGTAGTAGGACTTGAATGGGTAAATGAAAGTGGAGAGGTCATTTCCAGAGATGTGTGCAATAACACGGAAGGCAGAATTTACCTGACTTCCAGTGACAGAACAATACAAGATTTCATGGTAAGATGTAGTTTAAATTATAAAAAAAAAGAGTCTTCACAAGTTAATAGTGATTGAATGTACTTAGGGAAAAAATTATCCTGGCTCTATCAATTACACAAATGTTTCTTTCATACATTCCTGCTAAACTGGTCCTAGAACAAAAATCATTTACCATATTTCTCCCACTGTAGCTGGGAGTAAAAACACCAAGTGTGTAAAGTTTTATACACTTTGTTTTACCTTTTTTTCCTATTAAAAATCTATCCTGGTGAGGTTTCCATGTAAATATTTATATATCTAATTTCAGGATCAAATTTTGAATTTGTTAATTAATAAATTGCTCTCCAAAGAGTTTTTCAGTTACACACTCACAAGAAAACATACATGAAGATCCTGTTTCCATATGTCCCTACAAACACAGTGTTCCAACAGACTTTCTGATTGTTATTGTTTTGTAGTCTTACCTTGTATTTTTGAATTATGAATAAAGTTGGCCACATGTTCATTTACTTAACAACCAGATCTATTTCTTCTTTGAACCATCTCTTCATATATCTTGTCCTTTTTCTATTGTTTGCTTTTTTATTGTCCATATTCTTTTTCTACTAAGGAAATCAGACCATGATTATGATACACATGTAAGTTGCAAACTTTTTTGAAAGTTGGAGTTTTCTACTTAATGGCAGCTTTTTCCAAAATCAATTTTTAAACTTTATGTAACTAAAACTGTAGGTTTTTTTTTTTTTTACAGCTTTATTGAGACATAATTAACATCTTTCTGTAATCAATACTTTTGGCTTTTTAAAAGTAGTACAATTGACATAAAATAAACTGCATGCACTGTATTTAAATGCTTTGATAAGTTTTGAAATATGACTATACCTGTAACACCTTCACTTTAGCGGTGAACATATTACCTACCTTTAAAACTTATTTATATTCCTTTGTAATCCCTGGAAGTACTTCTTTGGCAGCCTCCCATATATTCTGATATATTATTTTTTTATTTTCATTTAGTTAAAAATATCCTTTAATTTCACCTATGAAGAAAGTTAGACTTCTTGCTTTGTTTCCCTCCAGAAAACTGTTCATTCTTACACTATGTCTAGTTTTTCAGATGGGAGGACAAATCCAGTTCCTGTTATTCAATTGTAGGTAGAATCCTATGTAATCAAATTTCACCATCTTTTTCTTTTTTGGCAGCTGGTATGGGGGTTACCAAACACCCCAGCATGGGACCGTGGTCAACAAGGGAGACAGAAAAATCAAGAGACTTTATCCCAAACTTATAGGGTAAGCCCTGGAATCCTGAAAGGGCATGCACTGTTTCATGTGTCAGGTGCAGCCTGAAACAAGGCAGCCCTGGGTCCTGCTTCTCAGGAGTCTTTCACTGGGAACAGCAACAGAGTAAACATGCAAGAATGCACAGCAGTCAAAGATAAAGGAAGGGAGCTCAAGGGCAGCAGTTGGGTAAACAGGAACTCAGAGTAGAGAACATCTGAAATGGCCAGATGACATATACAAGGGACAGAGAAAGGGTGGAAACAAGTTTCGTCCCTTTGTGCTACCTTAACTTCCCTAATTTAAACTAGTGATCAAGAATCTAAAGGTCTTAGCCCACCTGCACTGCTGAATCCTCACATAGGGACGGTCACGTAGACAATTCCCTGACTGGACACCCTACCCTGAGTTGGAAGGTCTGTGAGGAATTCAGCTTGCCTGCCTCCCACAGTTGGTGTTTGTGTTCTATTTAGAATGTCTCCAACACTTAGATTTAGTTTTTTAATCATCAAGTTGTTTTCCTGATATTTTTTCTTTTCTCTTTCTTTTTTTTTTTTTTTTTTTAATTAAATCATAGCGGGGTACATTAATGCAATCATGGGGTACAATCCTGATACTTTTCTGGATTTTTATTTTTATTTTTCTGGAATTCATTTTAGTATAAAATATAAACTATAAAGCTAGAATTCTTACCATTATTCACCCCACACAAGCACTAGTAACTCTCTAATTGTTCCAACATCATTTATTGAATAATTTAGATATTTGTCACATACTCTACTATGCATTTGAAAGCATTTTTTGGCTCTCTGTTATTCAATTGCTCTCTACTCATGAGTCAGCTCCTTTCTGTCTTAACTATAACCATGTAAAATATAGAAGTATTGGATAGAATTCATCTTTATTATCCCTGCCTTTTCAGAATTGCTTTAACTTGGTTATTTTTCTATGTAGTATTTAGAAACAACTTGTCTATTACAAAAAAAAAATCTTGTTAGGATCATATTAGAATTATAGATTATCTTTGAAATACTTGGCATTTGTAAGATGTTTAGTCATTCTACTCAAATCATACTAAACCTTTTCTTTTGATCAAGTGTTCCTTTATATTCTTTGCTGGTGTTTCATATCTCAGAGGTTTAGGGCACCGGCCACGTGCACTGGGGCTGGTGAGTTCAAACCCGGCCTGGGTCTGCTAAACAAAGAAACAAACAAACAAAAGAGCCGGCCATTGTGGCAGGTGCCTGTAGTCCCAGCTACTAGGGAGGCTGAGGCAAGAGAATTGCTTGAGCCCAATAGTTTGAGGTTGCTGTGAGCTAAGACATGATAGCAAAGTGAGACTCTGTCTCAGTAACAACAACAACAAAAAAAGTATTTATAATTTCCTTTATTTACAGTTTGTATATCTATATCTATATATCTATATCTATATCTATATCTATATCTATATCTATATCTATATCTATATCTATATCTATATCTATATAAACTGTTTTTTTTTTTTTTTTTTTTTTTGCAATTTTTGGCTGGGACTTTGAACCCACCACCTCCAGTATATGGGGCTGGCACCCTACTCCATTGAGCCATAGGCGCCACCCCATATATCTTTTTCTCAAGATTATTCCTAGATGTTTATAGTTGCATTAATTTTGTAAATGTGAAATTTTTCTTCCATTAATTTTTCTAACCAGTTTTTATTTAAAGTAGTCATTCGGTTTATTATTAAGGCCAACACTGGTTGATGCATCCAGCACCAACTACCCTGTCCAAAATACCTTTTTCTTCCTTGCCTACTTATACTATAAAGATTGCACAAAGTAAGCCCTGGGCTTCTCAGCCTGAACTGATGGAATAAGTATGGTTCTTGTGAGGAGGAGGGAAAGACCTGGAGGATGTCGGAGACTTTGGCAATGCTGTGATAGAGTCACTGATTCAATGCCAGTGAACCACACTCCCACCCCAACCTCAGGCTTTATTACAGAGCAAAGAAAATAGTTTAGGAGACTTGGAAATATTATATATGATTGATACAACCATTTTTCAAAAATCATATATTTAAAGACTTCTTTTCCAAACGTATGACCTTGTAAGCAAATATTCCGGGCAGAATAATGCAGCTAAAATCAGAATTATACTAACAACTCAAATGCTCTTAAGCAACATATGTTTTTCATAGAATTAAGACAGAGTACCAAAACAGTATTTTTATAGTAAAGTATCTATTATTAAAATTTTAGAGTCCTTGTTCTGGGGCAGCTAGGATACTACATTCATTTTTTTTTTTTTTATTAAGTCTTTTGTACATAGATCATAAATACATTTATGCCATTAAGGGATTCAATGTGTTGATTATTTGTACAAATTGGAGTGCTTACATCCTACTAATCAACATGGCTTTCACCTTATTTACCCAATTATAGCGTGAAGACATTTGTGTTCTACACCTGATAGATCCAACTTGTACTTGCAGTGTGCTCCATAGGTGTGGTCCCCCTACTATCCCTCCCTCTATCACATTCCTTTTGTTTTTATTATCCCAATATTTTCAACACGGGAGTTGTAAAAACCTTAGTCACGCAATAATAGTATTTCTCCCTGAATTTTTGATTGAATGATGATTTTACAATATTATCACACAAAATTAGCAGGCACTTGAAAACTACTTATAAAAAGAATATTTTTTTCATTAATAAAACTTTAATCTTACTATTTGGCTGAACAAATACATATATAATTTTGACCTTTGAATCATAAAGCTTAAAGCATGAGAGGAGAAGAAATGAGGCTCTTGGACCAGAGGTGGACTGTTAGGTGTCTTCAGCTGGGTTAGAGCAGGGGGCACAGGAGAAAATGGGCCTGGAGAGTAGGGGGTCGTGACACAGGAGGAGAGTTTATCTTTGTACCTTATTAATGGGATATTACATCAAAGTTTGGTAGAGCATCTGTGATATTAGTTGATTATTTTCACTTAAGGATTCAGAGTGATCATTCTGAAAAAACAGTATAGTAGTCAAAAGCAAGCACGTGAGAAATTTTAGTGACAATCACATGTCATGATTGCCTTTGGAATGGAAATGACAGTGTGACTATAAAGTCTTTCACTTTTGTAGAACGAATGTTGGAAGTCCCTGGTTATAGGTCAGCTGCTTGTATCTCCACTGCAGTAAAGCTCTGGGTCGGGCTACAGCCTTCCTGGTGCCATTGCCCTGGTGTCCTACAGTTCATCTTTTAAAAGGATTTTTTATCTGCCAGTAAAAATTTGTCTTATAAAAACCGAATTGGTTTCATCACATAAGAAGCGTGGCTGCTCCATTGCATTCATGTCCTAGTCGTATTGATAAGATATTTTTAATGTGATAAAATTATCTTTGTACAGATTTGTTGTTCGTTAAGTGATTATACTCAGATGCTTGGACGGCAAAACTATCCTCGCCAATCAAATAAAGGAGATTCCAATTTATTGAGGGCCATGAGAAGAGGATTTTCTTTTTCTCTCCTCCATGTTCTCTTTAACATTCACCTAACACTTTTTCCTTCGCCTCTAACACTTTTTACCTTCCATGTGATTTACATGTTCCTGGTAATTTCCTCTCTCCACCCAGGAGGAACAGTTTTATCCTTATTTAAACAAGCACAGAGCCTGACAGCTTGTCGCAAAATATTAGTTTTTTTTCAGCCCCTAGAGCAGGAGGAGAAGGAGGTGAGCCACAGAGCTAAATTTAAATGTGGAATAAGGGTGAGTGTGGGAGTGAGTCTGGAAGAGAGAGAGCTCGCTCTCCCCACAGTAAGAATGGCTTTGACATGGACTGGAACCCATCCTTCTGCTCTTCCATCTTCATCTAATGAAGAATAAACTGTTCAGACTCCTTGCTCGGAAATGTTGATACCTTCTTCTTACACAAATTGTTAGTACAGCTTAAGACTCTTAGTGTGCATGGTGGTTAAAGTATAAACACTCTGGGGAACCAAAGAGAACTTTTTAAAGGCTGCCTGAGGCCTGAAGCACAAGCCTTAGCCTCAGACCCAAAGAGTGACTCAGGCTTCCCAAGTCTTCTGATGCTCAGCACAGACTCTGCTTCAGCCAGGTTGTTCAGGACAAGGAGTGAAGATATAAAACTTGCAAAACAATGTATGAAATAAAATAGTACAGTGAAAAAAAAAAATAAAAAGCAACAGTAGAAGTATAAGGGAAATTGATAAAAATACAATTGATTTCAAAAATATGAAAACATCACTCTCTTTTTATGACAGCTCAACTAAATCAAAATGGACCTGTTGGAAGGCAGAATCTGGATAATATTAAGAAGCCTGATGAAAGAGATACACAGAAACCTTTAAACTTGAAAACCTAGAAGAATATATATTATTTTCATATGCCTGTGGAATCTTCAAAACTTTATTTTTTTTTAAGAGCCCAAAAGAAATATTAAAAATTATAGCAAATCGGTGCCTGTTGCTCAGTGGGTAGGGCACCAGCCCCATATACTTAGGGTGGTAGGTTCAAACCCAGCCCCTGGCCAAACTGCAACAAAAAAAATAGCTGGGCATTGTGGCAGGCACCTGTAGTTCCAGCTACTTGGGAGGCTGAAGCAAGAGAATTGCCTAAGCCTAAGAGTTGGGGGTTGTTGTGAGCTGTGATGCCACGCACTAAAAAAA